>JAODAL010004720.1:0-152459 GCA_025379985.1 Phyllomedusa bahiana
GCCGACTTAATAGTGCGGTAAACGTCACAGAATCCCCCCGGGCCCTCTGTTTGGGCTTCATCTCTCACATTCATGCAGGCCCTTCTTCCTCCCAGAGTGCTTTGCCCCATGTAACGCCATGTGCTCGCAGCCATTTTATCAATCAAAAGCACACTTCGTTCACCCGAAGTCCCCCAAACTTCGACTTCGTTCAGAACCGAAGTTTTCCTGAAATTCTAAACGAATTCCACTTCGTTAGAATCAATTCGCCCATCTCTAGTGGTAAAGTCACAGGCAACCCGAAAGGCTTTGTTTGGCTTCAGGTTGCTATAGAAGCCATCAGCACCCAGTGATGGCACAGTGGGATGCCAATGGAGACAGAGAGAGCGCCCTCCCTCTGTCTTTCCTTTAACTGTCATGGTCGCGATTTATCACAGCATCTAGGAAGTAAATAGACCTCGATCGGAGTAAGCATCAGTCCCAGCGTGACGCTAGCTATATTTTTTTCTAATCCTGATCTTTGAAACCCTAATATAATGCTCAGATATATTTACCATTAAGCTAACCGCAAAATTGTATCACTCAGTGCACTTATTAAGCAGCCAGGAAATAATAGGTATTAACCTTGATAGGGCGACATCTATGAATTCATATGCAGTATTTTTTGCACCAAAAAACTGCTGGTAAAATGTTCTATAGATGGCACAACACATTTTAATGCACCTAGAATGTGCCAAAGTTTGATGCAAAACTGTCATACAAAGTTTGGCGCATTACATTTTCATTTATAATGTCATATTATTTACTCTTCTATATCTATTTACATCTGATGTGTAGGTGCCAAGTTGAAAAATGGCGCATGTAAATTCATCGATGTCACCCTTAGTAAGAAATACTATAGATATTAGTTTTTGGAACATAAAGGAAACTACTGCAAGCACTGTTTCTTTTAATGGAGCAGGCTAGTGGATATGTCTTGTCACATACGCCTTAATTTGTGGCCATTTTCTCAACAGGAGTAGTGTGCAGTCAGAACAAGACTTGGCTTACAAAGGGAAATGGCATGTGTTACAAAACCTCTAAAATGTTTGAGTTACTATGTTGCATATATTTATCTTTTCCACACATTTTTAACATTAGACGTTAAGAGGTCAACTTTTATAGTAAAAGGAGTAGCAGTTTACAGTGAAATGCAAAGATCCAGCTAACAACACTTTGAATGGAGTAAATTTTGGCCATAATCCCATGCTACCTTTAGAGAGATCCCCTGCTGTCATCTACTAGACAATAGTTAAATCTTGTGTTGGCTGTAACAGCAAAGCCGTGATGTCATGAGTCACCATAGCAAATATACTTTAACAGGATCATATGATATTACAATAATGACTTCCTACTGCAGGATACTATAAAAGGACATTAGTGATGATGTCTAGGAATATGATAAAGGGGTTATCCTTAGGATATGCAATAAATTTTCTAGTAACTGTTCTCGTGTGTCATTGCTGCAAAAAACACAATTTCTCATCCGTGTAACTTTTGAATATTTTTATTGTGCTCGTTGAATCTCAGTTTGGCGCAGATAGCGCACTTGTATGATAGTTTGTTGGAAACTATCAATTCCTAGTCCTACCGGGCACTTGTAAATCCCTGGAACTGAAGGAAGAACACTGTTGATTTTGTCTTACGGTTCTTCCACCAGACCTCATTTCACAGGTATTCGATAGAAACAATTCTGTTTCTAATCCTAGTTGGCTGTAGGAAATTAGAGGGATTTAAGAATAGCTGTGATTTGCCGTCTTTCAATAAGAGACTTTCAAAAAAATGCAGGTGGTAAGTGAGCAAAGAGGGGTGGAGGACATGGAGATAGAGGTACGAGAGAAGGTGCTCCTTCCAGTGCTGGCAAAAACACGCAAGCCAGCGGATCGTCGGTTGCAGGACCGTCAGACCTGTCATCGCTGGGTCAGGGCCCTGTGAATCTCAATAACGAACAGCGTTGTCAATCTGTTCTTCAGTGGTTAATGCAACCTGCATCCAGCAGTCTTACCTCCTCGTCCTCCCAGTCACGGTCACAAATGTCGTCATCATCATCGTCAGCATCCGTCCAACATGAAGCGAAGGCAGCCCAAATGTCAATTCGTGTACCCACCACTGTGGATAATCCATTTTCTGAAGACCTCTTTGATGACAAAATGCGGTTGGGGTCAGAAGGCATTTCAAAAGATCAAAAGGCCAAAGAGGATGATTTTGTCTGCTTTGACGCCCAAACACTGATGCCATCAGAGGAGGAGAAGGAAGCCGGTCAATCGGCAAAAATCCCGGGCGGTCGGCAACGTCTTGCAGTGCCTGTTGCTTGTAGCCCGCAGCTCCTGGATGCAGAATGTCAGGACGAGGAACTCACCTGTGTTGATGATGATGATGATGATGACGACATTGCGGATCCAACGTGGTCTTTTCAGCAGAATTTGCTTGCGAGCGCTTCATCACTGGACGAGGAGGAAGACAATGGGGTAGTGTCAGTACAGGTCCCACCTCAAAAAGGGAGAGATCGGTCGCACAAGTCTGCTGAGATTATTCCGCCAGCCACGATCAGCGGAAAAACCGCTCCTCGCTTATCGCCGTCGAAAAGGTCCAGGACCTCTCAAGCCTGGGCCTTTTTCGAGCAAGCCTCTGATTCACCCAGCGATGTCATATGCCGACTTTGCCGTAAACGCATCAGTAGAGACAAGAATCTTAGGTGTTTAACCACCACCAACATGTCTAGTCACATGCAGCGAATGCATGAGTTGAAATGGAGGGAACACTTGGCCAAGAAAGGCCACACCGATGCCGGGCTTCCAACCACTGTCACACTCTCTGTCTCCGCCTCCTCCTCCTCCGCCACGACCAAGCATTCCTCAGCTGCCCATGTCTCTCAGAGTCATGATCAAGGATCAGCCTCCGCTTCAGCCTCCACCGTCGCCCGAGTACCACCAGCACCACCAGAGACCCATCCTACCCCTTCTCCTTCCACCAGTTTGACCTGCACGCTTTACAGCGGCCAGTCTAGCAGCCATCCTTCTGTCTACCAGGTTTGGGAGCAGAAGAAACACTTTAACCCAAACCATCCCAAACCCAAAAGCCTGAATGTTGGCATTGTCAGGCTTTTGGCCTTGGAAAGGGTTGCCTTTCCATCTGGTGGACACAGATGGGTTCCACCACGTCATGGCTCTTGCCTGCCCCCAAACCAGATGCCGAGCAGGCCCATTTCCTTTCTTCCAAAAAGCCGTTGCTGCCCTGGCCAGCCACGTGTCATCTAAAATTTCAAGCGTGTTGTCTGCAACTGTGTCCGGCAAAGTCCATCTGACCACCGATACATGGACTAGTAAGCAAGGCTAAGGCTGCTATATATCTGTGACATCTCACTGGGTGTCTCTGGTGATAACGGTGGCTCTCATGCTCGGCGCACGCTCTTCAAAACCACAGGGATGGTGCAGGGTTCTTTCCCCCAAGGTCCACTGGTAGCATCACGTGCCCATAGAAACCAGGCCGTGTTGAAATTAATTTGTCTTGGAGACCATCAACACACAGGTCAGGAGCTGTGGACGACTTTTCACAATGAGACCGAGCGCTGGCTGGGTGACAAGAACCTTGTGCCAGGCACGATGGTGTGCGATAACGGTCGAAATCTCCTGGCCGCCCTTAGGATCAGTAGGATGGAGCACATCCCTTGCCTGGCACACGTCATGAACCTCGTCGTCCAGAAATTTCTAAAGCGCTACCCGGGTCTGGACTGCCTGCTTAGGAAGGCTCGAGGTCTGAGCTCACACTTCCCGCCGTTCGCACCCTGCTTCGTCCCTCCTGGCTGCGTTGCAGCGTCAGCTCGGCCTCCCCATCAACCGTCTAATTGTAGACATGGCAACATGCTGGAATTCCACCCTCCACATGCTCCAGCGATTGTGGCAGCAGCACAATGCCATTACGCAGTATGAAGTGACACATGGCCTGACAAGCAGCGGTGCGGACCTCGGGGTGTTGAGCCACCGAGAGTGGAGGCAGGTGAAAGACCTCTGCACTATCCTTACCAGTTTTGAAGAAGTCACCAAAATGGTCAGTGCCCTTGTCAGCATGAGCCTTGTGGTGATCTATTCTGGAACGATCGTTGGACACTCTGAAACAACAGGTCCCGCCAGCGACGGAGGAGGAGACGGACACAGATGCGGACATGGAGCCTCTCTCTCCATCGAATCCTGAAGGCCCGACAGTTTCAAAACTTTATCAGTATTTATTAGGCAGTGGTTCGGTGTCCAGAGCTAGTACAAGGCGGCGCCTCAGCTCTCAGGTTACAGCATCTGAGGCAAGTCAGGGCTGTGTTGAAGCTGTGCCGGAGGAAGTGGAGGAGGATGAGGTATTCTTGGACACCGACGTTACCGATGTCCCTGCCTTGGAAATAGGTTGGCACAGATTTAAGGCGGAGGATGAAGATGAGGAAGATCAGTTTACTAGTGCCCCTCGACCCAGAGGCTTGGGAAATCAAATCTCCATCTCTCACATGAGTGCTTGGATGCTCCATTTCCTCCAACATGATCCTCGCATTCAGGCCATCAAACTGAACAACAGTTATTGGGTGGCCACACTTCTCGATCCCTGGTACAAAGCAAAACTCAGCACTTTTCTTCCACCCACCCAAATAGAGAGTAAAATGCAGGAATTGGGGATCGCGCTGATTGATCAACTGGAGACATCTACTGCATGTGCTTCACATTCTTCAAATGTCACGGTGGAACAACGCCAGCAACGTGACAGCAGTAGAATGCAAAGTAGCCGCAGCAGGCATTGTGGCAAAAACCTAATGGGTGGCCTCTGGCAATCCTTATTTACCATCTCACCAACACATGCAATGCAGGGTACACATACAACACACAGAGACCGGCTTAAGATCGTGGTGCACGACTATCTGCGTCTCAACAACAATGTTTTTGGCTATGTTCTGGACCCAATAGACTTTTGGGTATCCAAAATGGAATAATGGCCCGAGCTCGCTCGCCACGCCAAAGAGGTATTGTCCTGCCCAGCAGCCAGCGTCATATGTGAGCGGACCTTCAGCACAGCTGGAGGAGTCATTACAGACAAACGCATCCGGCTTTCCACAGATAATGTTGATCGTTTGACTTTCATCAAGATGAATCGGGTATGGATATCTGATGATGTTGTGGCCCCAATTGCCGAGGTCACCAATTAGTTGACGGTCTACTTCACATTCCTCTTCAAACAGAAACGGTCCTCTTGAAGAAAAAATTTTAAATTATCATTTCTTACTGCAATTTTTATTCTTAGTTCCCAAAAAGTCATTTTGCTGGTTTTGCGGTGAGGAGACTGTAAAAGACACCAATTGTACACGGTTTCATGAAAAAAGCGTATTCCATTTACTCACTTCTTCTTAAAAAATTTTCGCACTGTCACTGGTTTTGGGGTCATGATGCTGTGAGATACAGCTATAATCAAGGTCCTTTGGAACAGAAATGTGGCTTCTAAGTGGCATTTCTTCCTCACAATTTTTAACAGTGGCTGAGAAGTCATTTTTATAATTTTTTGCGTCATGCTGCTGTGAAATGCAGCTATACTACAGGTCCTATTTTAAAAAATTTGTTTTTTAATAGACATTTCTTCTTCACAATTGTCAAGAGTGGCCAAAGGGTCGTGTTTTGAATTTGTGGGGGCATGTTTCTGTGAAATACAGCTATATTACAGGTCCTATTCTAAAAAATATTGTTTCTAACAGACATTTGTTCTTCACAATTGTCAACTCAAGGGTGATGTTTTGAAATTTATGGGGCATGGTGCTGTCAAAAACAGGAATAGGTAGGACACTGTTAATGGACACATATTGCAAAATGACTTGTTTATGCAAGATCTTTAACATAGCTAAATACCTGTAGTAAGACAACCCGTGTAATACAATTAAAAATAAAAGATAAACAAAGACGTGGTGGGATTCCATCCTATTTTAACAAAGTGTTTTCTAGAATTAAACTACTAAAAAAATTGCATGTACAACATAGCTGATACAAATATTCCTCTGAATTGTAGAAGGAAGCTACAGGAAGACTTGAACAGATGTAGGTTATTCTGAGGACATGGTGTATGGAGCACATTCGCCACCCCAAGAACAGAGACAATTATCTCCAACATGTTAAGTAAAACGAGAAAAAGAATGCCAAGAAAAAGGGCACCTGGGTGAAACAGGAGCGTCAACCACCAGCATTTCCAAGTGAAGCTCAATTGGTCCGCACTCATACGGAGGGGCAAGCGCTCTCGTAGAGGCAGAAATTTCTCAAGCGCTACCCAGGTTTTGACTGTGTACTGAGGAAGGCTGGAGGTTTTAGCTCACACTTCCGCTTCCGCAATCTGCTTCAGCACGACTGTTTTCGTTGCTGCGTCATAAGGGAATTTTTGCCGTGTTAATGGATGACGGACGCCAGCCTGGGCTCTCACCGCACCCACTGTAACTCGAGCCCTGCTAGCTGAACCTGCGTGATCCACGTTTACAGCCTCACCCACCTTGATCAGTAATTTCCTCCAACCCACTTGACAGTAGAATGCAGGATTTTCAGACAGGCCTCGTTGACCTACTGGGGACATCTGTTTCATTTACTTCACATTCTAATGTCACGGTGGAACAATGTCACCAATAGAATGGCAAGTAGCTCTAGCTGCAGCAGTATTGGAAATCCAGTTGTTTTTAATATAGGTTATTTCTTATTACGAAATTTTCTGCTGATGGTCCATAAGGGTACCTGTGCGGGTTTTTGGGTCATGCTGCATTACAGGATATGGATAGTCAATGTCCATTTCACTAAAAAAACTGTTTCAAAGACTACTTTCTTACGGCACTTTTTAATCTGTGGGTCATGCAGGTTTTCGGGTCATGCTGCGGTCCAACAGGTATGTCAATGTCCGTTCAATAAAATGGTGGTTCAAGCTCCTTTTTGCAATTTTAATCTATGGTCAGACAGTTTAATGTCAACTGCGTCCAGGACAGGTATAGCAATGTCCAGTTCAACTAAAATGGGTTCAAAGACTCCTTTTTCCAGCACTTTTTAATCTGTGGGTCAGACAGGTTTAATGTTCACACTGCGTCCAGGACAGGTATAGTCAATGTCCAGTTCAACTAAAATGGTGGTTGAAAGATTCCTTTTTCCGGCACATTTTAATCTGTGGGTCATGTAGATTTAAGGGTCATGCTGCGGTCCAGGACAGTGATAGTCTATGTCCAGTTAAACTAAAATGGTGGTTCAAAGACTTCTTTTTCAGGCACTTTTTAATCTGTGGGTCAGACAGGTTTAAGGGTCATGCTGCGGTCCAGGACAGGTACAGTCAAATGTCCAGTTCAAGTAAAATGGTGGTTCAAAGACTCCTTTTTCCGGCACTTTTTAATCTGTGGGTCAGACAGGTTTAAGGGTCATGCTGCGGTCCAGGACAGGTATAGTCAATGTCCAGTTCAAGTAAAATGGTGGTTAAAAGAGTCCTTTTTCCGTCACTTTTTAATCTGTGGCTCAGACAGGTTTAAGGTTCATGCTGCGTTCCAGAACAGGGATAATCAATGTCCAGTTCAAGTAAAATGATGGTTCAAATAATACTGCCTTCTGGCACTTTTTAATTTGTGGGTCATGCAGGTTTAAGGGTCATGCTGTGGTACAAGACAGGGATAGTGAATAGTGTGTGACTTTTTTTCTGTGACTCTTGTTGCCTAATTGTCTTGCCTAAGATATAGCACATATCCAGTTTACTGTTGTGGATGTTAATTCCAGCTTCTCCAGCCCTGTTTGGGTGTAAGAATGAAGGTGTTGTTCCTCTTCCATAGACTTTAATGATCATCGGCGATAATCTGTTATCGACTATCGGAATTCATCATGATAATTGCCGATATCGACTATCGAATCGATAGCGATAGCTGACACAATCGCTCATCACTACCGATAATAGATAATCACCCATGACCATTAAAGTCTATGGGAGAGGAACAACAGCTTCATTCTTACACCCAAACAGGGGAGGAGAAGCTGGAATTAACATCCACAACAGTAAACTGGATATGTGCTTAGGCAACTCAATTAGGCAACAAGAATCACAGAAAAAAAGTCACAGACTATTTACAGCATGACCCCTAAACCTGCATGACCCACAAATTAAAAAGTGCCAGAAGGCAGTATTATTTGAACCATCATTTTAGTTGAACTGGACATTGACTATCCCTATCCTATACCACAGCATGACCCTCAAACCTGCATGACCCTCAGATTAAAATGTGCCAAAAGAAAGTAGTCTTTGAACCACCACTTTAGTTGAACTGGACTTTGACTATCCCTGTCCTGGACCGCAGCATGACCCTTAAATTAGCAAGACCCACAGATTAAAAAGTGCCCTTAAAAAGGAGTCTTTGAACCACCACTTTAGTTGAACTGGACTTTGACTATCCCTGTCCTGGACCGCAGCATAACCCTTAAACCTGTCTGACCCACAGATTAAAAAGTGCTGGAAAAAGGAGTCTATAAATGTTATATGGATTAAAATGGATTTATATGGATTAATATGGCGGCCTTCGCTCCACTGACAACAGGTGTAATAAAATATATATAACACAATATGCGTACAACTGAGCTCTATGCGGCAAACAGATGCACGAACTGCAATAAGAGTATTTAAATGTTATATGGATTAATATGGCGGCCTTCGCACCACTGACTACAGGCGTAATTTACTATAAAATATGTATAAAACAATATGAGTACAACTGAGCTCTATGCGGCAAACAGACGCTCGGACTGAAATAAGAGTATTAAATGTTATATGGATTAATATGGCGGCCTTCGCACCACTGACTACAGGCGTAATTTACTATCAAATATGTATAACACAATATGCGTACAACTGAGCTCTGTGTGCCAAACAGACGCACGAACTGCAATAAGAGTATTTAAATGTTATATGGAGGCCTTTGCACCACTAACTACAGGCGTAAATTACTATCAAATATGTATAACACAATATGCGTACAACTGAGCTCTATGTGCCAAACAGACGCATGGACTGCATTAAGAGTATTGCGGCCTTCGCACCACTGACTACAAGCGTAATTTACTAGGAAATATGTCTAACACAATATGCGTACAACTTAGCTCTTTGCGGCAAACAGACGCACGGACTTCAATAAATCTATTTAAAAGTTATAGTGATAAGTTATGCCATTTTTTGGGAACACTGACATGCAGTGATTGCAGTAGAACTGAAAAAACAGGGACATTACAAAAAGGTGGTAAAAAACAATGCTTTTTCAATTCAAGGTCACAGAACACACTGAGCTGCACAATATCTCCCTTCCTTTCAATAGCCTTTCCTCCTGTCGCTCCCCCCACACTCCCACAATTTCTACTCTTACCAACTCTCCAACGCTTTCTGATCATAGCCTTATCTCCTTCACTATCACTAATTTTCAGCCTTCTCTGGACACACCTATCCATCGCCCATTCCAAAATCTCCGCCCTATAAACACTGAAGAACTCATTGACACCATACATTCCTCACTGTTCCCCATCTCCTCCCTCTCCTGTCCTGACCTGGCTGTTAAACGTTACAATGAAACTCTCTCAACCACCCTGGACATATTGACGCCCACTCACACAGCGCACCACCAGAGTCACACGCCGGCAGCCTTGGCACATGCCTCAGACTCGCTTCCTGCAGCAATGTTCCCAATGTGCTGAGCGCCTGTGGAGAAAGTCAAAGCTACCTGCAGACTTTCTCCACTACAAATTCATGCTCAGGACTTACCACACCACCCTTCACTGCACCAAACAACAGCATTTCTCCTCCCTCATCTCAACCTTACACAACAACCCAAAATGCCTGTTTCACATGTTCCATTCCCTCCTCAGACCTAAAGCTCAGGCCCCGGTCACTGACCTCTGTGCTGAAGACCTGGCCACTTACTTAAAAGACAAAATCGACAGTATGCGGCAAAACATCACATCGCAATCCCCAAATAACACCAATCATGTCCCTCCCTGCACATCCGCTAGTCTGCTCTCAAGGCTCGACCCGACGTCAGAAGAAGAATTGTCCAGGCTTCTCCTGTCCGCACGCCCCACTACCTGCTCTAGTGACCCCATTCCCTTCCACCATGTCAAGTCCATTTCTCCAGCTGTCCTCTCTCAAATCACTACAATCTGTAACCTCTCTCTCCACTGGGATCTTTCCATCTTCCTTTAAACACGCGGTTATAACTCCTTTACTGAAAAAGCCCTCTCTGAACCCGTCCTGCGCTGCCAACTACCGACCAATCTCTAACCTGCCCTTTATCTCTAAACTCCTAGAACGCTTGGTCTACTCTCGTCTAACTCACTATCTATTTTCTCGATCCTCTAAAATCAAGTTTCCGCACCTTACACTCCACAGAAACTGCTCTAGCAAAAGTTTGAAATGATCTCCTGACAGCGAAATCTCATGGTAAATACTCGTTGCTTCTCCTGGATCTTTCTACAGCATTTGACACTGTAAATCACCACCTTCTCCTCAGCATGCTCCGCACCACTGGCCTCCAGGACACTGCACTCTCTTGGTTCTCATCCTACCTCTCTGATCACTCCTTCAGTGTCTCATTTTCAGGTTCCACCTCCTCTCCTCTTCCTCTTGCTGTCAGGGTTCCACAGAGATCCATTCTTGGTCCTCTCCTCTTTTCAATCTACACAGCCCCCATTGAACAAACCATCAGCAGATTTGGTTTTCAGTACCATCTCTATCCGAACCTCCCATGCCCGTCTCCAAGATTTTGCACGTATTGCACCAGTTCTCTAGAACATGTTACCCCATGTGATCAGGCACACTCACAACCCTCACAGTTTTAAGTGCGTTCTGAAAACTCATCTTGTTAGACAAGCCTACCAAAATCCCTAATTGTTAACACCCCAAATTCTGTCATACATTCATCACTTCCTACACTTTGGCACCCACAGGCACTTATCTGTAAATAGATGTATGGTTGGGATGGCAGGTTCATCCACTTTATGTATACTACCCCATATTTATGTAACATGGCTGGACCATTGTTAACCAAGCACTTCTCACCCTTTGTTTCACCCACACACCCAAATAGATTGTAAGCTCTTTCGAGCAGGGCCCTGACACCTCGCGTCTCATTTGTAAGTAGCTTTTTTATAATGTAATGTCTGGTTTGTCTGCGCTTATCCCGTCTATATTGTAAAGTGCTGCGAAATCTGTTGACACTATATAAATAAAAATTATTTGTCAGGGCTAGGCGGCGCTTAGCTTGTAGGGAGCAACAGTCTGCAGCAGCTGGTTTGCGACCCCACCCTGATAGACAGTCTGCTGGCAGCTCTGTGAGTGACAGAGGCCCAGCCACTCTGGACAGGGGGTGTCTCACACCAGCCAATGGGAGGACCCGGAGGCCGCTCCAATCAGCTGCAAGGGCGGTATCCGGGAATCCCATTTAAACCCCTTGCAGGCTGAGTGCTGCGCCTGTGATATTCTTCTGTAGTAAAATAATTCCACAGCACTCGTTGGTATATCTGCTCATTAATATTTTATGCGATAAATATAAATGTTAACAATATTGTGTTACAAAAGGACTTATTTCCATACACAAAAAGTAACAATCATATGTTAATCATATGGCTAAAGGGCAACCGTGACCATATGGAACGTTTCGGCTGGTGTCTCAGCCTTTTCAGCCGGGTCCCAAATGTAGATTATAGAGCAGAAGACAAATAATGTAGGGAGCAGATTGTGGAAGACTAGGGCAAAGGAATACTCAATCATCAGAGGCACCGCGGGTGAGCAATACTGGTGTGTAAGGAGAGAATGGGCAGGGCGCTAGCAGCGGCCGGTGTGGAGAGACTCGCGGTCCAGCCGAAACGTTCCATATGGTCACGGTTGCCCTATAGCCATATGATTAAGATATGATTGTTACTTTTTATGTATGGAAATAAGTCCTTTGTAACACAATATTGTTAACATTTATGTTTATTGTACAAAATATTAATGAGCAGATATACCAACGAGTGCTGTGGAATTATTGAACTACATGTTTGATGAGTTGGAATTACTCTTTCCACTAAGCACCCATAATTGATCTTCGCCAGCGCACATCATTGTCTTCTTTTGTGATATTCTTCTGGCTGCCTATTACCTGTGCTATTGTTTGTTGTTTTGCTTATCCGTGTACTAGACCTCTGCTTGTTTTCCTGACCCTGTCTTGCGCTCTGATTCTGTACCTCGCTCCCGTTCGGTTTGACCTCGGCTTGTATACGTTTTCTCTCTGGTTCCGTTTTGTGGCTTGGCGTTCCTGATTGGCTTTTTACCCGGATAATTGACTCTTCTTCCTCCTGACAGCCCCAGCACTTTAGCAGCGCAGGGACTGTCGCCCAGTTGGCGTCTGCCGCCAAAGGCAGCACGTCAAATAGGCAGGGACAGTGGGCTGGGTTCCAGTCAGGGCTCACTGTACCTCCCTTGATGTGACTTTATTATGATTATCTTTCTAGGGAGCTTTGAAGTTGTTTTTCTTTCGATGCATAATCGGTATTTTGTTCAAAATTAGGTAATACATCAATTTGTTCTTTTAATTTCTGATTTAGTCCTTCTAGGCCAATCTTTTAATTTAATTTAATTAATTTAGTGGCCTCCTGTTCACACTTTTTAATGAACCTGGGGCTTCTAAGTTTTATACCCAGAGTGAGGGAGATGTGAAGACCTCCATCCACTATTTGATTCTTTATGTAATTTTCCAAACTTTGGACTTCTCACCAGGTTGATAAATGTTCACGGTAAACTTTATGTAGTTCTTTAAATGCAATATTAAATGATGGTGTATACTTTTTTTGCATGAAATCCCTATCAGAAAAAATGTCCTTAGCCTCACTCAGCCATTTATCAGTACCAAGACCCGTTTTCAGAAATCCGGCCATAACCCAATCAAGAAATATATGAACAGATGCCCACAAAAAACAGATTAAAGAATGTGTAGGTATAAATTTCCAAAACATATCATACCTAACTTGATAGCAATAACCTTTTCTGTGTGAACCATAATGATTTGTTGATCTGTTATTCCTATATAAGGCCACTCTCTTGAATCTAGACATTCAGAACTACTAACAGTAGTTCCCACCATTTTTTCAACTTTAAGCATATTTTTCATGTCGCCTTGTACAGAGGAGCTATGGATTATGTGCCCCTTGAGTCTAAGGAGATGCTATTATCAAGTATCTTCTTCTGATAGCGGCATTGGAATTGGCGTCGCTTCAGAAGTCCTGTCATGTCACTTCCGATTTGACAGACAATGCTCAGAGCCAGAGTCGTCTCAAGCCTCGTTTTGAGGCTGAGCACATCACTTCCTGTGAATCTAGTTGGATGCGTCTCGGATCGCATCATGACCCGAGGCGCATCCTTTCCGGCTATCTTAGATGCTGTGCTGTGATTGGAGGGAACGCTTAACGCGTCCTCTATTTAAATGAGACACAGGAAGACATGGGCGTACGGCACACCATAGCTGCATCTTGATACAGGGAGCCATATGTTCTACTTTGTGTCTTTTTGCCATCATTCTTGGTAAGTAATATGCTTTAATGTGACTGGCTATATTTTAGTTGCCATATTGGGGTATATTGACTGATTTGTCTATTTTCCTTTTTATCCTCCACAGCTTACCAACCTGTCCCCTGATGAGGTAGTGGTAGGTACCGGAACATGTTGGGACTTTAATTATTGTATAATCATGAAATTTTGATTTATGTGAAATAATAATCATTGTATGTTTATTAATGATGATCATGGTATCTTATTAATGTGGAACTATCATTTGTAACTCTATATTTGTGCTTGGATGGTTAGGTTAGCATAGGGACTTTTTGTGTAAGGTCAGGCTCCTGGGAGGGTAGTACTTATCAGGACATTTCCCTGCAACTCACATTGTAGGGCTAGAACTACACTCTCAACTAGGGTATTAATAGGGTGTTGTACAATACTTATACTTAGAGATGGGCGAATCGATTCTAACGAAGTGGAATTCGTTTAGAATTTCAGGAAAACTTCGGTTCGGAACGAATTCGAACTTTGGGGTACTTCGGGTGAACGAAGTGTGCTTTGTTTGATAAAAATGGCTGCGAGCACATGGCGCTACATGGGGCAAAGCACTCTGGGAGGAATAAGGGCATAGCCTGCAGGGACATGTGCAGAGGTGAAGCCAATCAGAGACCAGCGGGATTCTGTGACGTCACCGCACTAATAAGTCCGGGCGCGACGCCGGGGAGCTCACACCCCTTTCTCACTGTGCTCATCAGGGAAGGTGCTGCCGCGGCTGATAGCTCCTTACTGAAGAATTGATTTTTATACAGCATTTTTGTGGGGTGTCTCAGCTTGTCTCAGAGACTGTTCTCTTAATGTTTCTATTTCTAATTTTTTGGGGTATTGGATCTGAAATCCAGTGTGGGTCCCACTGCAGCTGCATATACATTCAATATCCAAGTAGGATCTAAGCCAGTTCCTGTTGTATTCATTTAAAGAAACAGTTGTTTTTTTACAATACAAATACCCACTTCATTTTTGGCTGCTCAATTCTATTGCGCAATTTACATCCAGGGGTTAATTAAGCGTTTTTTGCTGGTGTGCTGACCCCAAAAAAACCGTCTTTTTAAAGGGCCAAAATATAAAAAATTTTTCCTGTAGCCTAATTCAAAAAGCAAAGGTAAATTACAACTGTAATCTCTTGTTGTTTGGCATAGAAAACACGAAATTTTGAACAGGGCTACAAAGCTACTATTTTGTGCGGCTCAATTCTTTGGCGCAATTTACATCCAGGGGTTAATTAAGCGTTGTTTTGCTGGTTTGCTGACCCCAAGAAACCGTCTTTTTCAACCCCTAAAATATATAAAATTTTTCCTGTTGCCTAATTCACAAGAAAGGTTTAATTACAACTGTATCTCTTTTTGTGGCGTAGAAAAACACGCAATTGTAACACGCTAAAAAAGCTACTTTTTTTGTGCGGCTCAATTCTTTGGCGCAATTTAAAAATCCAGGGGTTAATTAAGCATTGTTTTGCTGGTGTGCTGACAAAAATAAACCGTCTTTTTCAACCGCCCAAAATAAAATACATTTTTACTGTAGCCTAATTAATGTCCGAAGGTTAATTAAGCCTGTTTGTGCTTTTACATTTAGTAAAAAAAACAGTGTTTTTAAACGACACATACAATTTAAATTTTCCTGGCCATTTGTGGAGCGCAATTTATATCCCAAGGGTTACCCAACTTGTTTACTGGTTCATTTGGAGTTCAAAAACAGGGTGTATATTTATCATATACAAAAAATCATCATCAAACAGTGTCTGTACTTTTTAGAACAAACAGTATGTCAGACAGAGAGGTGGCAGGCTCTGCACCCTGCGAGTGGCAGTGGCACAAACATTCCTGGAACAGGCCCAGGTCGCAGCACAGCAAGGGGACGTCGCAGCGGGGGGTTTCACTCGGTGAGGCCACAACTGCTGCTGTCATCTAGCGGCCGGTGTTTGTTCAGCAACCCAAGGGTTCTTGATTGGTTTTGACTAGGTCATCCTCTTCCTCCCAGATGACATCTGACAACCCCAGCCAAGAGTCGGGGGAACCTCAGACACAACCATTAGTTGGCATGGCCCGGGAGCGGGTCAGCGGCCCTCACCTGTCCTCAGCCCGCCTCTGTCCCATCCGGTTCCCTAAAGCCGAGATCTACTATGTGGTTGGGCCCCAGCGCACTAAAATAGCGAGGATGAACAATTTGAGGAGGGGCATTCAGCAGCTACTTGGCAGCAAGAAATGGGGCCAATATTGCCTGCTTCTTGCAGTAGGCGGAAAAAGTATAGATGTGGAGAGTAGCATGGGAGGTCAGGTTGTTAGAGGTCAGCCTCGGCAAACCAAGACCGGTGATGAGGACAGCAGTGACGATGAAACAAAAATAGCTGATGATTAGCCGACCCGCACTTGGGAGCCGGGTGGGGCAAGGGCTTCATCATTGTCAGGAGGGGGAGGGCTTCAGTTTTGCGCGTCAGGCAGCAGCGCAGCCAGCAAGTGGTCGTGTGGCCATGAGTCAGCAGGATGCAGCAGTGTGAGGTCGGGAGCAAAGCGGCCACGGTGTAAAAAAAAACCCGCTTCGCAGGTCCAAGAAGTAGCAGCACAGGGGCTCAGTGAGGCAGCGGGGGGCAGTAGTAAACCCCAGTCGGAGCGGTGGCGGTAAAATCCGATACCCCGGCGGTGTGGCAGTTCTTTGCTAAAGACACCGGAGGAGGCCGAATTTTGGTATATGTAGAATCTGGGGGCAGAAAGTGAAGCGTGGCCAGGGAGCTAACGTTGGCACCACGGCCCTGCGTCAACACTTTGCAGCGTCAACACATGCAGCGTCACCTTTCCGGTGGCCTGGGAAGAAACGTGGCTCAGATGTGGTGGCCCATCCTGCCGCCGCAGCAACAGCAGCAGCGGCAGCTCCCAGTGGCACGCATGCGCTTGCAGGCAGTCGAGGCTCCGCCGCCTCTGCAGAAGGGAGCTTTTTTCTCTTTGACATCGTCTCCCGGTACAGATGCTCCAGCTCCTCGCTAATCATGGCGCCAGCAGTCGTCGGGCGAGGCGATTGCAAAGAGACAACAGTATGCGTCCAACCATCCTATGGTGCAGAAAGCTGACCGTGCTCCTGTCCAAGTTGTTTGGTACTGCAGTCCCTCCCTTTCCCAAATGGTGGACTCTGCACTGTTCAGTAAAAACTAATGGCTTGTGCCGGGCCGAGATGGAGTGTTTTCCCAAGCCGTAATTTCTTTTCCAAAAAGGCAGTACCAGCACTTCATAAATAATGTAGAACAGAAAGGGGGGTCGGTCCTTGAGGGTTATCGGTTTCTTCCAAGGTGCACGGCAGCACAGACGTCTGGAGCTGTAACTAAAGTCAGGGCCAGTACATTTTCCTTTACGGCCCACTGGGTGAATGTGGGTTCCAGCCCAGGCACACCAAACAACTTGGACAGGAGACGCCGCTTTCTCCTCCCCCAAAAGTTGTCAAACTGCTGCACCTGCGCCAATGTCCGCCTCCTCCACCACCACCACCATCTCAGCCTCCACAAGTACTGCTCCATCATACCCCATGTGTAGGGCACAGCGGTGTCACGCAGTTCTACACCTGGCTTGCCTCGGCGAACGAAGTCCCCACAGGGGAGGAACTGCTCCGCGTCATGCAGCAAGAAATCGATGTGTGGGTTTCTCCGCGCCATCTGCAAATCGGAACCATGGTGACGGACAATGGAGGAAAAATGGTGTCCCCCGCTGCACCGAGGAGGATGGTCCATGCGCCCTGCATGGCGCACGTGTTCAATCTGGTTGTGAAAAGGTTCCTGAAGTCTTCACCGATTTCAGCAGATTTTGAAAATGGCCAGGAAACTGTGCATGCACTTTAATCCATTCGTACAAAGCCAGGAACACCCTCCTCGAGTTTGCAGTGGCCCGAACGGCCTCCCCCAACACACTCTGATATGCGATGTTTTCCACCCGCTGGAATTCCAGCTGCACATGTTGGACCGACTGTATGAAACAGAAAAGGCCCCTTAACGATTTTTTGATGATCCAGGCAGACAGAAGTACTCCCCTGTTAACTTTGATGTCAGCCAGTGGCAGCTCATGCGTGACACTTTTCCGTTTGTTGAGGCCATTCGAGGAGGCGACGTTAAATTTGTCAGTCGCCAGGACCTACGGGGTGAATAACATCATTCCACTGCTTCATGTCCTGGAACAGATGCTGAAAAATCTGTCTGGGCAGGGACTGGAGACGTGGCGACTACATCTCGTGGCCACATGATCCGGTGGGGACTGAAATGGAGGAGAGAGGAGGGGGAGGGAGGAGGGAGGGAGGAAGGACATTGGAGCAGAAGCATTGTCTGGTGAAATGAGTGGATTTTTCTACCCCAGGTGACAAGAGAGGAGGGGCAGGAGCAGCTGGAGGTGGATGGAGGATGAGGAAGACGAGGCAGATGACCCCCAAGCACCGTGGCAGTATATAGTGGAAAATGGAGGCAAAGGGAGCCCCCTCGGAGTCACTTGTGCAGATGGCCCCACATGCTTATTTGCCTGGCTAGTGACAGCCGAATAGTCAGCATTCGGCAGAGGGGGTGACTTCTGGCTCTCCACCCTATTGGACCATCGCTACCGGTCCAAAATGGGGGCCTTTTTTCCCAGCTATTGAGAGGGAAACAAACCAAATACTATAGGGAAATCCTCCGTAATCAGTTGGCTGCTGCCTATGGCGGCATCATCCCTCCTCTGACAGGTCGAAACCAGGGGGGTTCCTCAGCGGGTCACGTACTATTTCCGCTGCTGCTGGTGGAAGGGGGGGGGGGTAGGAGCAGTACCCACTCCCCTCAGTAGTTAATCTAAGTCTGGAGTAACTGATGAGCAGCTTCCTTCACCCGCCTAGTGAAGGAGGGCAGTCCCCCCAGCAGCAGCAGCAGGACCTGGAGCAGTCCCTGAACCAACAGGTTGTGGCCTACTTTGGACAGCACTCTGCCACCTCAGTTAGAAATCCACTGGACTTTCTGGGCAGCCCAAACTGGATGTGTGGCCGCAACTTGCCGAGTTTGCAGTGGAGAAGCTGTCCTCCCGGCCAGTAGTGTGGCATCAGAGCGGGTGTTCAGTGCGGCGGGGGCCAGCGTTACCCCAAGGAGAGCCCCTTGTCCACGGGAAATGTGGAACGACTGGGCCTTTGTCAAGATGAATCAGGCGTGGATCGGCCAGGATTTCCACACACCAATGCCTTAGGCGTCAGTCTGGGTTCAAACTACCTGCCTCGCCACTATTCTGATGCCGCCACCCCACCCGATGCCACACATCTGGCTGACAGTTTTCTCCATCTGCCTACCACCATCTTTACCAGGGACTGGTATTGCCACCCCCACCTCAACACTCTGGGCCCTTGTGCCACTGCTGACCTCATGCTGCTGCTGTGACTGCTGCCATGTCCTCCACACTGTGTCATTGTGCCACTGCCTGACCTCATGCTGCTTTCCGCCGTGACCTCCGCTCTCAGTCATTGTGCCATTCTGTGGCTTCCTCCTGTTTTGCCACCTCCAGAATGTCATTGTGCCACTGCCTGATCTCATGCTGCTGCTGTCGTGACCTCCACACTGTGTGATTGTGCCACTATGTGGCCTAATACTGTTTTTTTTCCGCCTCCAGATTCATTTTGCCATGCTGACCTATTCTTCCGCCCCGGACCTCACACTGTGTTTATTTGTGCCACTCTTTGGCCTAATATTGTTTTTGCCGCCCCCAAGAATGTCATTGTGCCACTGCCTGACTCATACTGCTACCGCCGTGACCCCACACTGTGTGATTGTGCCACTCTGTGGCCAAATACTTTTTTGGCGCCTCCAGAATGTCATTGTGCCACTGCCTGATCTCATACTGCTGCCGCCGTGACCTCCACACTGTGTGATTGTGCCACTCTGTGGCCTAATACTGTTTTGGGGCCCCCCCTCCAGAATGTCATTGGCCCTGCCTGAATCTCATGCTGCGCTGTCGTGACCTCCACACTGTATCATTGTGCCACCTGTGGCCTAATACTGTTTTTGTCCCCTCCAGAATTCATTGCGCCACTGCCTGATCTCATGCTGCTGCTTTCGTGACCTCCACACTGTATCATTGTGCCACTCTGTGGCTTACTGTTTTGGCCCCTCCAGAATGGGCATTGTGCCACTGCCTGACCTCATACTGCTGCCCGTCCGTGACCTCGCTCTCAGTCCTTGTGCCACTCTGTGGCATCCTCTTTTTTTGCCACCTCCCGAAATGTCATTGTGCCACGCCTGACCTTTATGCTGCTGTGCTGCCGCCGTCAGTCCACATCTGTCACTATTTGGCCACCTGAGTCTACAGCTTGGTAGCTATGTAGTACATTATCTTTTTGGCTCTATATTATTCTATTTTGGAAGAAAGACATTCTTCTGTTTTTAAATTATCTAAATAAAAGTTATATTTTATTATTTAGTTCACTTTCCAAATAATGAGTGTCAAGTTTTTTGCAAAACCTTCAGTTTTGAAATGCGACATGAAAAATATCCAAGCCATGTAGATTAAATTTTCTATTTTCTATTGAGGTCTATGGGAATGGTTTTCAGTCGTGTTTCAAATGGATTCAAAAACGAAAACTATTAATCATTGGCATGTAGACATACCCTCTGGGTGCGTTCACACGGCAGTGGACAAATACCGGTCGGTTTACCTGGCCGGTATTTTTTTCCAGTTTTGCGGCTGTCCCCACGGCCGCGGGGGGGACGGGTTTTCTCCACGATGAGCAGAGAAGAGCTCTTTCCCCTCCCATTGAGGTGTTCATCCTCCGTCCGGAAACCAGACGGAAGAATTAACATGCTCAATGATTTTTGAGCGGCCCGCGGGCGGAAAAACCGCCCGACGAAAACACGTGCAGTGGGGACTGTTGTACGGGTTTTCCATAGAGCACAATTGTGCTCATTTTCGGACGGTTTTTCAGGCGGTCTGAAAAACCGCAAACCGGCTGAAAAACTGGCCGAAAACCCGTGCCGTGGGGACATGCCCTTACTTTTCTGACAACTCTATGCTGCAGTTTTACGCTCCCTAACTTCTGACTTTTGAAGAACTTTTAAAGAACAACTGAGGTCTCAAGCAATTGTGTTGTTTTTACTATTTTTGTGTCCTTTGCTTGCAGACACTTTGAAATTGGTCCTACTATATCCAGAGTCCTTGATTGCATGACAATCCTTATAACAAACTCAAGAGAGTTGAGTTTTTTTTATAGGCTAGAGGCATTATTGCTGTCACCAGAATATTTGTCTGACTTCAGAATGATTTCTGTCAGTGTCTTCAGTATATTGGAGTAACAATATCACAGTGCTGTCATTATATCTTTCTTAGTTGGACATAAGCTTGCTGTCTAAAGTAACTATTGCACTGGATTTATCTGATGCTGTCTTTTTGTGTGAGAGGTATCCTCTTATGTAACGTTACCATTTATTTCTGGTGAGTTTTCACTCTTCTCACCCTGGGCACTTGCTTGCATACTATTGTCATACTTTTCTACAAGGCTTATATGGCCATTGTCATCAGAGGGGAATGGCATCTCAATATAAGAATTCTCTACTGATTTTTGTTTCAAGAACCATTCTAAAAAGAAGATGATAATTTAAGTTTAAATATGTTACTAGGCAACGTAATAGATATAATATTATCCTCTAAGTAACAAACTTTTCAACATGCTGATGACCACCAACACTAGGTATGCCAGACACAGCAACCAATTCCTAAACCCTGTTCCTGAACAGTCACCTTTTCATTTTCATCTGTGTATAGGGGTTTGAAAACGAAAACACTTTCTCATGCTGTTATTTTAGTAAAATTGTTCACCTTGTTTTCCATGATATAAAGAAATTATTTTTATTTAATTTTTAAAGTATTTTTTTATAATATCAGGAAAAGAAGTAAAAATAAAATCATATTTTTTTAATTTTTTTATGAGCAAAGTGGCACTAAAATAAGTTTTGAAATTGTATTATTTTTCAATTCTGCATGTTTTCAGATAGATGGTTTTTGAGGATGTTCACAAGACGTTTTTCAACACGTTTTGCAATCCATAAAATGTATTGAAAAACACAGTGTAAAACGTATTTAAACATGTACCCAAAGTGTTGTATGTGTTTGGATAAGTTTTCTGTGCAGCTTTGGTTGGATCCATTTAACACATCTGAAAGACTATGTAAAACACATACAATCACACTGAACATTGTTCGATATGTTCTGGGGTCCATTTTTCGGTATTGAAAACATATTTTAAAAAATGCCGTTTGAGCTTCCTTTTAGGGTCCTCAGGGCTGAGGCTAGAAGATGCAGCTTGGCTATCAGTGCTTTTTATTTATTTTTTATTTTTTTGTCTTTATTTTATTTTTTTAATGTATCTTTCATATGTAAGGTCAGAAAAAACCTGTAAGCGCATTTTCACATTTCTTTTTTAATTTATAATTTTCCCTGTAATTGTAGCTGATATATTGGGGTATGTTCACACAGCATATTTGCTTTCTCTACTTTATTATTTCAAGGCACATATACGCCTGGAACAATTAATGTATTATTTATTTTCAGGTAAAATTTGTGTTGTGTGAATGATGGCACATATTTTACATTGCAGTCTATGAGGAATGTTTAGAACACTGTTTTGGGCATATTTCGGCGTTTATTGCAGTGAAAAATATGCACAAAAATACGTGCCAAAATTTGCCACGTGAGCTTACTCGTAACCCCAGTTACAAGGCCTCTATCATTGACTGTAGTTCTGGTCTGAATGATCTTTGTCTTTTTAGACCCAGCAGTGTAGTGCTAATAGATTTATTGACCATCCGGAATCCATATTGACAGCATCACTTTAAGGATTATAGAGGAAAATATTTAGTCTTTAAGCTGTAATTGTCCTAGTGCTTAGTAAATGTTTGTGAGAAACAGTATATTGACACAGAGGTTTGTTATCAAGGTCTCTCACATGACTTTATTGTTGTGGGAGAGTTGTACCGAGAGCCACATAGCTCTGTGCTGGTGTAAACAATTACTACCCAGCGATGTTTGGGGGGAAAATCATGGGAACCAATGTGTTCATGGTTCAGGGTCGCTCGGCATCTAGTCATGGTTTTTTTTCCAGTGCCAGGTTAACCTCTTAAAAACTGTCCATTCGAGGGAGGGAGGCCTTATACTGGAAAAAGTACTGATCTGTCAGCTTGGTAACACTTGGTTACGCAAGCATTTGTTTCAAGTAAGATATAAGCTGGGAGGGTTTGCTGCGAAGTTAGAAGTAGCTGTACCTGTGGGCTATAGAGGGACGCCTCAACGCCACAGTGTGGATCCCAGGTATATCTCTGTCTTCGCTGGCCCCTTCTCCCAGCTGATGATACTGATAGATGAAGCTGATAAGATGCCTGGTGAAGCTTGGACCTGTATATGGGGGCACCCGTGCACGGTGTTGGCTCAGGAATATCTCTCTATCTTCGCTGGTCCGTGTTACCAGCTGATGCCAATAGATGATGCTTATAAGATGCCTGATGAAGCTTTGACCCATATATAGGTGTGATGTGAGTATTTGTAATCCATATTATGCTTGTTTTGCCTTTGTAACCAATATTAAGCGTGCCTTGCCTTTATAATCTATATTATGCAAAAGTATATACAATATCACAATATCTTCCTGTAGTTTTATGTAATCATTGAGTTACTCATATAATAAAGTAAATAAAGCATTGGAGGTTGCCTTCTTTAAAGCCGTATCGGACCCACACAAATAGTTGGCAAAACAAGCAGCTCCTGCAGTTGATCAACACCACCTAAGAGTCTTTCAGCAAGGTTGCATGTAGGGCGCACCTTAAGTGATACAGGTCGCTGCAGCCTCTGTGCTGCTAGACAGTAAAAAGCTTGATTTATCTAAAATAAACAGCACTGTAATTAGGGCTTTTGTTTGAGGGATCAGATAAAGCCTTCTGCTAGTAGTTTCAGAAGCTTCTGAGCTAATCTGATCTAATTAGCAACTGAAAACACACAGTTGAATACAAGAAAGGAGCTGTAGGCAAATTAGTCAGTCTGAACCAGGAAGTGACAGAGTATTTTATTCATGCATCCTATGAAACTCTGTAGGGAGACAACTCCTTTAAGTAACTATTCAGCAGTAAGGAGCTATTAAATCGCTCCATAGGTTGCTGATAACTGCATCTGACACCCACCACTAACAGCAGTGATCAGGAGCATAATATAGATTTCTGTTACAAATGTATTGTATTTTCTCATGCTACAGCTAAAGGCGGTTATTCCATGTTGTTTTTTAATACCAAAATCCTTTAGGGTATAAATATCTGTGTAAAGTAATTAAAAGTGTTTTAAAAGTGATGAAACAGATATAATTTTCATCATCCTTTTCTTTTCATCCTTCATCTTGATGTTGCTCATAATCTGTTCTGATGAAGGCTGTCTCTGGGTTTAATCAGGCCCCCTTCCCCTCTGGCAACTGACAATATTGTTCCTTCTTACTTCTCAAGGCAAAAGGAGTCTTACTCCAAAGGTCCTTTGCTGATTTAGCCGAGCACAAAGATATTAGCTTTGCTGCAGTGAGCACAGGATCACTATGCAGACCTGACTGTGGTGAGAGTGACTGAGCGTTTGTGTCCACCAGCACTCAGCAAATTCAGCTCCTAAGGCCATGTTTACACGGCTTAAAATGGGCCGTATTTCGGTCCGTAATTACGCGCCGGAGTGCGCAAATTACGGGCTGAAAACGGCCGAGTCATTACGGTAATCCACAGTTCTCATAGAGAACTATGGATTACGTCTCCTCTCTCTGCTTGGCGAATCCGCAGGGCGGGGAGATAAGTGACATGTGAATTACCAGCGGCGTATACGCGCAGCTGGTAATGCAAGTCTACGGGCAGGCGAAGTGCCGGGTCCCCGCACAATCCCCCGCTCCCGCCCCGCCCCCGACCACACGGCGTAAGTGCGGGGCGTAATTACGTCCCGCAGTTAAGCCGTGTGAACATAGCCTTAAGTGAACGTGCATATTGCTATATATTTTGAACACCAGGTGGAGCCATACTATCTAAGTAAATGTAACAACTCTTCACTGGAATGTTTTTAATAATATGTAAATAGTAAACTTTGTTTATATTTTATTTTGACAATAAATGTGATATTTAGTGGTATGAAAACCACTTAAAAGGGATGTATCGCTTCTTCAGTTCGTGTGTTTCATTGTGCTCTCAGCTTCTCAGCTCTACAAATTCAGGGGTGTTTCTTCCCCTCCCAGCTGGGTGTTTCTTAACTGAAGGGGGATGACATAATCCCCTCCTTCACTGTTCATGCCCGCTCCCGAGTCTCCCCCCCTGAGTCCACATGTTACTGTATCGTTCACCCAATGCAATCTTATTTTGTAAGTATGTTTACATACCACAGGCTTGCATTCAGTCTAGACAATCTTCTATGAACTCAGAGCACTGATCTCTTCTGCTTTCACAGCTGGAGGTTTGTTACGATTGAATCCAGTCTTCTATGAACTCCTCCAGAGCAGCACTGATCTTCTTTCTATGTTCACACTCAGGAGCAGTTAGGTATTGAGGCACAATTCTGCTTTTTTGTGATTGTAGAAGCCCTGCAGTATTATTGTGTTTTTTTTTCTGGCTGTACAGAGTGAAATTGCTGTCGGTCCCTTACTTTGAGTGAGAAAGGCAGCCTAATGCTCCTTCTATGTTTGCATTAGGCACCGACGCACAATTCTGCTGTTTTCTGATTGGTTAGAAAGCATGTGCAGTGCCTCTGTGGTTTCTGCTGGCTTGTGCAGAGTGAAATTGGCCGGTCCCCTAATTATGAGTGAAAATTGGTAGGTACTGCTTCGTTCCCGGTAAATGGGCCATAAACAATGGTAAAATTAGTAAGTTCGCAGCTAATGTACATGAAAGGAGGAGGATTCGCGAACCAGCACGTGGGGAACAGTGGTTTACATAAACTGAAGATAAGGGACAGTGAAAAAACAAACAGCTTTGCAACGACATCCAATAGTTTGCAAAGTTGGCAGTTTTCAAACTGTCCCCTTATTCTGAAGACCATATAATGAAATAATACAACCCCTTTAAATTGTAAAACAGACTAAAGAACACTTTTAGTGAATCTGAATTGTAACAATGTAAGATACTAGATTTTATATTTGCTGCCTGCATTGTCAATGTATATCAGAAGTGAAGCTTTTCTTTATTGTTTTCATTCTTAACCCAAGCTGTTGCTGCTCCGTTTAAAAAAAAAATATGTTTTTGAGAAAAAAAATTGTAGAAAACGAATTTACATGCAATTTGTCCTGTCCAGTTTGGCGTGAGGGGGACCGGGGGGGGGATTACAGCATACAAATACATAATAATAAATAAATAAATAACTTGCTATTGTATATATCCAAGGCTTCATGGGAAGCATTATCAGATTGTCTTAGTAAAACAATCCCCACCCGTAAAACTATACAAAAAAAATAATACATTCAATAACGTAGCCCACCCTGAGAAAAAACACAACCCAAACTTACTTGCTTCTAACCTGCACCAACCCTGTGTGTCTTTTAAGTCCGAGTCGCACCCTCACCCGCCGATCACCGCGCGGGCAGACCCCGGGTAAATACAGACAAGTTCGCCTTCACCCCTACCAAAGTTCACCCTTTGGAGTGATATACACAGACATAGCAAACTAAACTCTCGCTATTTAGTATTACGAAAAATAGTAGAGGATTTCCACCGTACTTGATCGAAGCATGCTGACCATCCCGAGAGACTATATGGAGAACTATACCTTAACTTATATAAATAACTTGTCATCCTTATATACGGGCCATCCCTATCGGTATTAGACCTTTACACGACGTACACCATCCAAAAAGTGGTGCGAACGACCCAAATTGTCAAGAGCGCCATAATCCAAAAAAAAGCAGGGACATCAAATCTGCTCCACACCTATACCAACTCATCATTGCAATGCCCCCCCCGTGGATTCTACACGTACACAACATTTCCTTTCCGTGTCATACCAGAAGAAGATGCAAACCCGGCAAAATTTTGGCAGGGTCGCGTTCTCGACCACCCAATAACAATTCCAGTTAATCGCTTCACACTGCATCGTATACTTTATGCCCTCTTCACCCTCCCCGACGCCCACAACAATCCAATAACTATGACCATGCCTACTGGGAACTAATGGCCTTTACCACTTCCCCCTCCAATTTTCCGAGTGGATCCCCGCATGCAATACCCAACATCCGAATTCTACAAAATCCTTTTACATCAATTCCAATATGCAATTCCCCTAGTTAGAACAAACCCCTACGCCGTTCTTCGAGCACCACGCAGAGGTTTGCGCACACCGTTCAAGACCGACTTGTGGGCCTGACACGTGCAAGGTGGATTGTTGACGCAATCGTAACGTGACCAACAGAAGATTACCTCCGACGGAGCCCAGCATATAAATAATCATACGGACTTCTTTCCCGAACACCGGAGTAAGCCCCTAAGCGCCACAACCATTAGTTTTCAATTCTTTTTCCAGCAAAATCATGTATGAACGACCCAATTTCCCATGACAGAAATCACGCCTGATAGGGAATACAGTAAAATCTGCTTCTCACAAAGTTAGTTATCCCGCGAATTACCAAACCCCCATCAATAGTTCTTAGTGACCGTGATGCATGATCCGTGTTGTTATTTTTGACTCTCTCCCTGTGACAGTGCCCAGCGACCAGCTCATCCGAGTTCCACTTACAACTTTTCCATGGACGTGTTAAACCCCCCCTTCCCTCGCCCGAAAGAGATGACCTATTTTGATTTACTGGCGGCTCATAATACCCTTATCGTGCTATCCATACACATCGCTCGTCAAGTACAGAGCCTGTGACCTTGTGATCTCGGCCAGATTGATATCGTCACTTTGACAACTGTAATCGCTTGTGGGGGATTACAGACACATTAACCCATGCCGCCCGCCCTGACATAAACAACCAGTCGGAGTGCAACTAAACTGTGGTGCCCGGGGTGTGGATTTCCTTTATTGTCCGACCGATTGCCTAAGGATTAAACAATTAGGGATTACACTACTATCATTGGTTACTCCCTACAAAGAGATCGTCGATAAGCCCAGGCTGTGACGGGTCCACACTGCTCGACCTTTCATATGAAATTATATACAGAACAGTTTCAGACGCTATTGAGAGGAGTGGGGTCCACTGTACCTGGCCTATTTTTTTAGTTGCAGTGATCACTGGTAAGTGCTGTTGTAAGGGTATTGGCGCTTAAACTCAAGCCAAAGTAATAATACGACGGGAAAACGACATGAGTGAATCAATTTGCTAATTACAATACGTAAAAAGAAAGTTCCGAACGCCACTGGCACTGGGGTCGGCGAGTCAGCCACTGGTTCCGTCAGTATGTGACGGGCTTGCAATAAGTGGGGTGAGGCGGGGGGTGGGGCGATGCACTGTGGTGGTGAGCGTGCGCCTCCCTTGTCGCGATCCATGGTAATTTAGACAAGTATATGGCATTTATATGCATGTACACTTTATCGTGTGAACTTGGAAATTTACGCGCGTTCCTACGCACTCCCTCCTCGGACGTGTTGTGTTGTGTGGTTTGTGATTGCTGGCTCCTGACTTCTTGGGGAGGTTCCTCTCTCTCGTCCCGCCTTTGTCGCGGGGCGCTTCATTCCGCGACGCCCTGGGCGCCTCGCGGGGGGCACCGGGGGTCGACGGATTTCCGCCCGCTGAGCAGGGTGAGGAGATGACGAATCCACAGGTTCTCGATAGGTGAGACCATTTTCAAGCCCGTACTTGTTGATACCAAGCCATTGGGCTTTTCCATGGGATGGTCTAATGTTCAAGCTGAGCCGTATCCAGCCGGCTGTCTCCCCAACGTCCTTCTTCTGTCCATACCTCACGCCCAGGCCTACCCATACACCCGGGCCGTATATCTTCCTTCTGTGCTTCAAGAAGGTGACTTGAAATTTCCGAAGACGCTGACATGTAAGTGGGTCTCCAATCTGTTCACAAAACCCTTTCACGTCCGGACTCCTTTCCCTCATAATCACTCCAACATAACGCCCTAAAACGCAACACAATGTAGCCAAAATACTTCTCCTATAACAGGACTGTACCATCGAATCCCGCTACCGCACTGATCGTCACTTCTACCTCTATCTCACTCTGCCATCCTGCACCACACCTCCCATCCTCTCCCCAAGACTCAAAAAATACTACATACTACAACCCGTAGTGAGCTTCACCCCAGGTATGTTGTGGCCTTGTGCCTGGGGCCGGATAATAAACTGGTGCTAAGATGAATTAACATATCCCCGTGGGGGTCAGTAGCATTAAGATCCTACACTCCGTGCGTCAATCGTCCTGAGTGGTGGATGTGGGACCAGCGTTAAATCCACTTCCTCCCTCACCACGTACCACCCAAAAACCCAACGGCATATCCCAACAAACTACGTCAGCTGGTAGACTCGTGCCTGTCAACCGCAACTCCTTCAAACACCAAGCCAAGAAGAAATTGTTCCATCTACCATAAATGCGGGACCCTTGAATCCTAGGAAATGTAAAGGTCAAGGCTGTTGCTCCGGGTTCACTCTTAAGTAAAGTGGAAAACCCGCACAATCAAACGGTGACCTCCTCTCAAATAAATTATGGCAAGACTAAGACATCGCAAGAGCTTAGTTGACGGGATAATAGAATGTCAGCCAATCTAGATTCATTTATTGTATCCTTTCTTGAAGAAGAACGAATACGAATGTGAAGATAATAACCGACTTTCTACGCCCGCGTTTTCCTAGATAAAATATCATTCCTGACACTACAAAGACAACACACCGAGTGCCCCCCCGGAAAGCAGTTGTGGCCCAGGGGGTCTGACTTTTTTGACTCCAATATCTACAAATCAATTCACTGAATGAAATGACACGCGTATCATTATATCCGTGACGCACACCCCACCTTAACAGGCCCAACTCTAACTATAATCATGACTATAAGCATTCGCGTGGAATGGGTTTGTTTTTTGCTAGTTTATCCCCTCTTCCAAAGAATAACTCAACAGTGCTCATAAAAAAAGCAGGCTAAGAAAAACGAGCACCGTCCAACAATAACTATATACCGCTAACCGCCAGACCATTTAATTGGCCTCTCAGACAGAGCCCAATTTTTGAGAAATCTGTCATGTGTCACTTAATGTGAAAAATAACTTTTTGACACTTTAAACCATCCATGTGAATCAGAGCATGTTTTACCTCGTGACACAATGTGCTTTAAGATAGTAAGAAAGTTATTGGTCCAAAAAATGCTTGATTATTTGTGAAGAAGTATCAAAGTATCGTAGAAAAATTTAAAAAAAGTACCAAATTCAAACTTCAAAAAATTTCTGCAATGTAAGACAGATAGATATTCCACCTCAAAATAGTTTATAACTAGCATCTACCATATGTCTGCTGTAGTTTGGCATCAAATTTATTTAAATGTCTTTGTTTATTTTTTACGGACATTAGGAGGGGCTTAGAAATTTAGGTATTAATTTTAAACTTCAAGAAATTAGCATATACATTTTGTTTAGGGGACCCGTCTTAATTCTACACTGATGACTTTGCAATTTGGCCTGTATGTTAGATAACCGACCCAAACATGTGACCTCATCTAAGAAGACTACACCCCTTAAAGATATTCAAAACATCAATTTAGGAAGTTTTATTAACGCATTAGGTGTTTTCACAGGAATTAAAGCAAAGTGGAAGTGAAAATTTATAAAATTTCTCACTTTTTGCAGATTCTCTACAAATTTTTATACACATTATTCACAAGAATTACTGATTAAATGTGTCAGGAAATGCAACTTAATATTGAGATTTCAGTTTCTGGGCGTTTTCAGAGATATCCCATATGTGGGCCCTAGATGCCCTATTTGGCTCAACCCACAAGCCCCAGAATAGAGTAGCACCTGCTGGACTCTGGGGCCGTCTATTTTCCATTAACGAATATTTATTAAGTGCGCCAAAATCAGGTTTGGAGCGGACACCCAAGTGCTAAAACTTAGATAAAATGCCCCCTAACAAAAGACCCTATAGTTCGGGAAACACTACAATAACTACCCCTTACGAAGAGAATATATACTTAACAAGGGGTGTAGTTGAGTACATCAACAGCCCACAATCGTTGTTTCAACACGAATATATTTTTATGTCTTTTATTTGGATCTGATGAAACTGAAATTGATATTCATTTACTTTTGTTTATTCCAATAATAATTCATTATGTCGAATTTGTAATCAAGCTCTCCTTGAAAAATGTTTTTAATTTTTTACATCAGTGAATCCGGTAAAAAAAAGGACCCCAAAACGTGTTACTACAATATTCTTTTTTCTACAGACGTTCGGCATAGTTTCACATACCTAACGATGTGTTGTAAAAACTGCTGGTTTGGTTGGCGCCACAGTAAGAGGGCAGGGCGTGAATAAGCGGAAGGAGAGATGCTATTATGCGCGTCATTTCATTAGAGGTGTAATTGACACAACGCAATGTAGATGTTTAGTGGAACATGCCGCATTTACCAGCCCCCAGAGTACCAGAGACAGTGAACCTTCCAGAAGCCGCCCCATTTAGATTTCATACACGCCTCATAGGATCTCATCTAGGGGTGTCATTGTACATTTATGCGGGCTGCACAGTGATTCCAAATTTCTTTTTTTTTTGCATAGGAGCATAAAATGAGGGAAAATCGCAACTTCCATCATTGTTTTTTTGGGCTTTCAATTTACAGTTGCGTCATCGCCGTGCATTTATATTAATGACAGGATAACTTTACTATGGGGGTTCGTTACCCAATTCTGCAATGATAACTAGATTCTTATCATATTTTTTTTTATGCACGTTATCATAACTCATTAAACAATAGAACTACAGGTTCTTATAAAAAAATTCTATGGCGTTTTATCAGCGTTGTCCTGTTCACTGTAGCCAGCGCAACATTTTCTCAGTTTCTTTAAAACGGAGCTCATCTATGGTCTTGTTTTTTGTGTGGGATGAGTTGGAACGTTATTTATAGTACCTAATTTGGGGGGCATATTCTGCTGAGATCACTTTTAATTAAGGTTTATTGTGAGTCATTTTGAACAAAATACAACATTACTGTAGTGTTTTTTATTTATTTATTTTTTAACAGCGGTCACCGTGCCAGTAATTAGCTGCATGTTAGTATTACTCAGCAGTCGATATTAGATTACAGTATGAAAACCCAATTTGTAATATTTTTTAGTATTTCATTACTGCTTTTTTCTATCACAATAGTAAAAACACTTTTAATTCAGATCAGAGGAAACTTGTTTTGCATCACCTACAAGACTAGAGCCATATAACTTCTCTTTATTTTTTCTGTGTCTACGGAGCTGTGTAGGGCTTGTTTCTTTGCGGGAATCTGGATTTTGACATTTTTAATTGATCATTTTTTGATGGGGATGACAAGTACTTTCCTCTGATACATCTTTTCTAATCTTCCGTTTTTTTAGGAAGATGCAGTGAAGAACAAATACTGCAATCCTAGTTTGATACATTTTGTTTTTATTTTTCATATTTCTAACAGCGCTCACCGCAGCACCTAATCCATTGACCACAGTTAGCTTTTTCTCTCTGGGTCGATACTATTCGTCGATACCCATATTTTATATGTTTTTTAATTTGGAACACTTTAAAAAAAAAAAAAAAAGTATTTTTATTTGTGTTAACATAATATTATGCAATCGCTGTCTTCTGAAGCACGATAAACTTTTTTATTTACTCTCCGTATACCAGAGAAACACGTGTAAGGAGACTTTTCTTTCTTTTGCGAGATCTTGCCTGAACGTTTTTTAATTGGTACAACTTTGGCATTTATAAATGAGTTTTTGGATCGCTTTTTTTTATTCCAATTTTTATGTGCTGCAGGATGTACAAAAATCTGCAATTCCTGTGACTGTTTTTTTGTTTGTTTAACGGCGTTCAAACTCGTACGAGTTTCTAATTAACATGAACAGATTTAATAGGGCACTAGAGTTTGTTACCACGGATATGAAACCAGATAATGGAGATCTTTATTTATTTTTGATCTTTTCTTTGGGGTGATTGTGGCGTTTGTATAGGGGAACTCCGGGCAGTGTACATGGTTTAATTTTATTTTTTGTGTTCGTGGTTTTACTTTTTTTACTTTTTTTTACACATTTTCACATTTTTTAAACAATCTCCCCAGTGGGAGATTTGTAACAGCAACATTCCCCACGGCGGGAAACAGCAATCGTTAGATTGCTGTTTGAAGAGGCGATCTGTGCACAGCGTTACTGTCTGTTGCAGAGGTCGCCATGGCAACTAGTGTCAACCTATGCCACAATGCATTTGTGGGCATGGTGGACGTCACCAGACTTACCCGGATGCATTCAGAGACAGCACCGGGAAGTCCGTAGGAGACAGGCTAGCGGCATCTCTGCCGCTTCCCGGTAGCCGATCATAGGCAGAGGGATCTCACTCCTCCTGCCTGCGCATCATTATTGCGGCCATGACATGCAGCGGGTAATGAGTGCTTTTTCTACCCGCGGCCGAGCTCACTACCGGCCGCGGGGGTGATGGGGCATGAAGCAGCAGTAATTTACCACTGGTTCCATGTCGCGATCGCCAAGGTGTGCGTATGCATACGTCCATTTGCGTGAAGTCAGTTCCCGCTAGAGCGTAGCATACAGCCCAATGTCGGGAAGGGATTAAGAAATGAAGGTCAATCCCAAAAATTGAGTGAAACTTTGAGAAAGTGTCCTCAATGCATTGGCCAAAACCTTCAAAGCGCTAAACAAAGAAATCTGGTGATCTCACATGAGGAGCGCCCCAAGGAAAGGTGAGAGCAAAAAAAAAAAGTATTTTCCCCTCTGCTGGGAGGATAAGGTCATACGAGTCACTGCCTCAGAAATCGCAGTTAACATGTCAGCCAGATTAGAGGCAGGTCAATGCCCACACAGAGTCTATCAGCAGCAACACTATCTCATGTTACAACAACTGTTACAATAGGGGAGAAAAACAGACTGTGTGCAGCAAACAGCCTCTCAAGCGGTAAGCGAAGAGCTGCTCGGAAAGTCCACTGCTAAGGACAGGCAACATAAGGCAGAAGAGAGAACACAAGGAGAGATGGACATTAGACCAGTGGAAATCTTGCTTTGGTCTGAGGAACTCCAAATTTGGAGATCTTTGGTTCAACCACGTGTTCTTTGTACGAAGCAGAAAAGGTGGAACGAATGGTACTTTACATGCCTGGTTTCCCACCGTGAATCATGGAGCAGGAGGGTGTGAATGGTGGTGAGGGGGGGGGGGGCCTTTGCTGTTGACATCTGTTGTGATTTATTCAAAATTGAAGGAATACTGAAGCAGCATGTGTTACTACCACAGCATCTTGCAGCAGCAGCTAATCCATCCCCGTTTGCGTATAGTTGCCATTATTTATTTTTTTTCAACAGGACAAAGACCCCAAACACCCCAGACTGTGTAAGGGCTATTGTGACCAAGAAGGAGAGTGATGTGTGCGTCTGCGCCAGATTGACCTGCCCTCCACAGTCACCAGACCTAATCCCAATTGAGACGTGGTTTGCGGGGAGAGCTGGACCTGCAAGTGGAAGGCAAAAGGGCCAACAATAAGTGATAATTCATCTCTGGAACATCCCTCATCAGACTTTGAAAAAATAACCATTTCAAGTGACTACTCTTGAAGCTCATACAAGAATCAATTTGCCAAGAGTGCGTGCAAAGCAGTAATCTACAAAGCAAGAGGCGGTCTACTTTGAAGAACCGAGAAATAAGAACATATTTTCAGTTGTTTTTCACACTTTTCTGTTAGGTATATAATCTCACATGTGCTAATTCACTAGTTTTGATGCCTTCAGTGTGATCTACAATTTTTATAGCCATGAAAACTACAGCAAACGTTGGAATAGAAGGTGGTCCAAACTTTGGTCTGTACTTATAGATATATATATATACAACATACATACAAACAGAACACGTAATACATATATATTTAAAAAAATCAAAGCAACCGCCTTTTTCTATTTTGCGCAAGAAAACAAAATAAAATTAAAAGTGCATACACATTAATTGGCGTACGCTTACTATAAAAATTCCCGATTAAAATTATAGTCATAATTTATCCTTGTATACAGAACACCGTAAAAAGAATCCCTGTCACCGAAAGTAACATTTTAATAGACATTTAACATCCCCAAAAAACTGGGACTAAAATGTGATCGCAAAGTCACCCTGTATATATCCCAAATGGTACCAATAAAAAACTAAAACTTTATCCCCGAAAAAAAAAAAAAACCGAGCCCTCAACCCGGTCCTTAAGTGCGAAAGCAAAAAAAGATAGAACCACAAAAATGCACAAGCTTAAAAAATAAGAATGTTTTTTTTTTTTAAAAGTACTAAATATAACAAAAACTCTACACATTTTGGTGTCATCAGCAGTCGTGGCGTACCCGCAGAACACAGAAAACCTCATTATACCGAACAGTGAACTCCATGAAACAAAACTTTCTAAAAAATTGTGCCATTGAGCATTTTATTTCACATTCACCCACAAGATTTTCTTTATTTCCTCCCAGTACATTATATTGTACGGTCGATGACACCAATAAAAAAACATCTTGTCCCACATAAAACAAGCCCTTCTACGAATATGTTGATGGAAAAATAAAAAGGTTATGGCTCTTAGAGGGCAAAGAGGAGAAAATGAAGGCGACCAAAAATAGGCTGCGGCGGCAAAGGGTTAACAGATCACACAAGAGGAATGAGCACGCTGCTCACCAGAGCTAACAATCTATCGTGGAACAGGGTGAGACCAAAGGTGAGAAGAGCTTGGTTTACACAATGGTTCGGCCAGCTTCCGTAATTATGGGGTTGTACCAGGGCTCCTATCCACTGGGCACACCAGGCAGTTGTACAGGGGACCCATGGGCGTAGGGTCTCTGGGCAGTTGGATGTATGGTAGAAGAATCCAGGACATGAGTCCTGAATACCCGGGTCAGCAGGATCCTCAGGAGGAACAATCAGCGAAAACTAAACATGGTGGAGGGTGGGAGCCATCGGCCTCTGGTCCCACCAATAAGACCTTCAGGCTGCTCTAGGCCTGCAGCCTACAAGACTTCCTGATCGCATCCTGACACCTGGAGGTATTTGGTGGCCTGACCTGATGAGATGTCATGTGTTTGGGAAGGGCCCAGTGCACTTCTTTGCCCGGGGGCCCCTACTGCTGGTAGGATGGCCCTGGGTGGTGCACATAAAAGTGGATGAACCTGACCTGAGAAGAAAGCCGCTCTAAATGAGATGTGGAGACCGAACCGGTATAAAGCTCTGAAGACCAGAGGGCGATTACTTCTTGAGGAGATAAGCAATTTTTCGTTTCACAACATGAAAATTTTTTAGTTTTTGCCTCTTTGCATTCTGGCCGTCATAAAATTTTTTAAGGTCTCAAAGAGCCTTATGAGGATTTTTTGGGGCGGGGTGGGGGAAGGGAGTCTAGTAAATTGAACCCACAATCCTTGTTTAATTTGTGATACCTATCAAAATATTCAATGAAAAAACTTTTGAGTGGCATAGTAAATTCCACCAAACTAGTTAAACTAGACTATCTACCATTTGTCTACTGTAGGTTGTCATCATTTTTTACATTTATTTTTATTTTTTTACAACATTAGAGGGATTAGAAATTTAGTAATAATTTTTCACATTTTCAAGAAAATTGGCAACATAGTTTTTTTTTTGTTTTTTTTAAGGGACCAGTCCAGTTCTGACGTGGCTTTGTGGGGCCTGTATATAAGATGCCCCCCAAATGACTCCATCTAAATTACACCCCATAAAGTATTTACAACATGTTTTTAAGGATTTGTTAGGCACCTTTAAGTATTCACAGAAATTAAATCAAAGTGGAGTGAAATTTTTCAAAATTCACTTTTTTTTTTTCTAGATTTTCAGATTTTATCCATTTTTCTACAGAACACGGTAGATGTATCAGGAAATGCAACTTGAAATATCGATTCCCCAAGATTTTGCTATTGTTAGAGATATCCTTATGTTGCCCTAAGAGCACTACTTGGTCTCATCCACAAGCCCCAGAAATAGGAGGAGCACCTACGGCTTTGAGGTCTTCATTTTCTATACAATTTTCTTTAGGCGCCATTTCAGGTTTGTGGACACCCAAAGGTGCTAAAACTTAATAAACTCCCCTAAAATGACCCCATATTGGAAACTACACCCCATAAGGAATATACCCAGGGGTGTAGTGAGTATATCGACCCCACAGGTGTTTCACAAATGTTTTTCCAACAATCTGCAATTTTAGCTGAAAATGTTTAATTTTTGCAAGGAAAGTTGTGAAAAAAGCACCCCAAATTTGTTACACAATTTCTTCCAAGTTCGGCAACACCCTATATGTGGGTGTTAACTGCTGTTTGGGCAAATTGCAGTGAGTACAAGGGAGGGAGCTCTAAATGGCTATTTGGAAGGCAGATTTTGGTGAAGTCATGTCTCAGTATGCAAAGCCCCCAAAGTAGCAATAACAGTAAAAAACTTCCACAAGTCGCCCCATTTTTTGGTCTCAACACCCCTCATGGATCTCATCTAGGGGTGTATTGTACATTTTGGGTGTACAGATGTTCCATAGTTTTTTTTTAGCATTGGGCTATGAAAAGGGCGAGGGGGGGGAGGGTGAATAACAGTTCTGCTAGTGTTTTGAGGTTATAATTTTACAGCCATTCACCGTCGCGGGAAGGAAATGACAGGTAACTTAACTATGCAGTCTGGTACAATTACCAATGATATAACATTTTTATATAAATTTTTTTTAACCGTTTATTACTTTTTTACCCAATAGAAATGTGTTTATAAAAAATTGTGTTTTTATGTTGTCCTATTCTGAAAGCCAAAGCTTTGTTATTTTTCTGTATATGGAGCTGCTTAAGGGCTTGTTTTTTTGCGGGATGAGTTGACAATTTTATTGTTAACATTATGGGTGTTCATATAACGCTTTGATCACTTTTAATAGAGTTTATTGTGAGGTGTCTCTTATGAAACAAAATACAACAATCCTGGCGTCAGTGTTTTTTATTTTTTTAACAGCAGTACACTGTGTGGCAAAAATAACATGCTACATCCTTTACACTCAGCAGTCAGTACGTATTACAGAGATACCAATTTTATATTTTTTATGTGTTTGCTGCTTTTACACTAACAAAAAAAAAACACTTTTATTCAAAAAGAAAACGCATTTAGGCTTCCGTAATAGTCCGCGTGCCAGATAAGTTTTTATTTTTATGTATACAGAGCTGTGAAAGGGTTTTTTTGTGGGAAGAACTGACATTTTAATTGGCACCACTTTGTTGTTTCTGTCAGTTTTTGATTGCTTGTTATTATTAACAAAAATCTCAATTCAATTTATTTTTTGGTGTTTTATGTTTTTCTTTCTTACTTTTTCACCTTTTTCACTTTTCACCAAATGGGATTTGTATCAGTGATCCTCAGATCACTGATACTATACAGATTAGTACAGAGCAGAGCTCGCATACTCATTACTGAGGCCTAAGCTGTGGGTAACTTCAACTCCCATCATTCACCACTGTTATTACGATTATAATAAATTCATGATGGGAGTTGTAGTTTCCCCAAACAGCTGGTGGGCCAGCAGTTTGAGGTATGCCTGGCAGAGCTGCTATATTACTGGATTCTATGGTGGACTGTCAGTCACTGCCCTGCTATCCCACAATGCATTGCGGGGCATGGTGACATCACGACTGAACGATAAAGTGTTTTTACACTCCTGGGCTGTCAGGTGCCGACAAAGCAGCGGGGAACGTAATAGATTGTGGCAACTAAGGGGTTATTCACCCACAGCCGGAGCGCACTCTGGCCATGGGTGATGCGGTATGAGACCAGTGGTAATATTGCGATCATGTGGGCCTCGCTTGTGAGCCCGCATGATGTGCAGGATTTAAGGTTACAGCCATGTGCAGAAAGAGGTTAAAAAACACAGCATGTGCACTATTGTTGACATATGCACTCGTTGCTGCCTATGTACTATTTTGCTAAACTCAGTTCGCACAGCACGAACCGAATAGAACAGTTGGAGTGAGCGGTTAGATGAAGATTAAAAGGTCCCTGTTCGATCCCGGGTTGCGGCAGTTTTAGCTTTAATTTTTTTTTATTTTTTTTTTTTTAAACTGCACAGAAAAAAAAAGAGCTTATCAACCCATTGGTCTACATTGAGTGTGTATAAGACAGAGAGGGTCTCTTCTTAAACTAATGTTTTGGCTTGGTTGAGGGCATGTAATAATGTATGATTTTGCCTATGTCCTCTTGGCGTTTATGTATGAGGCTTTTATTTTTGCAGGAAAAAAATTATGTTTTTTTAAATGTTACTTATTGTAAAAAAAAAAAAAAATTAACAAATTTTTTCCCATGACTTTCTCATTCCCATGTTCTGCCAGTAAATTAGCTGCTTTTATTAGGGCAGAAATAGGTAACAACAACAGGAATGGGGGTCAGACGCCTCTGTGCCCATCTATGGACCCGGGACTGATTGGCTATTAAAGGTGTCTGATCATCTAATAAGTATTACCTATAACATGACCAAGGGGGCAGCACCAAGACTAGGGTGGTTTGAAGGTTAATTAAATGATACAGACGGGGTGAGTCCTTTTTGGCTGTGGTTATCTATAGCCCTTTTCTCCGCATCCTGAATGACGCAGCGGAGTAGCGTGCACACATGACCCGTTCACACATCAGAAGAGGAATAACTGATTGTCAGAGTGGGATTGGAAACCCACGCCTCCAGGGGAGGTCTGCAACCTGACACGCAGCGGCCCCTTAGATGCTCTGCCATCCTGACATTCCTGTATAGCCTCGTCTTGTGGATTAACTTGGGTAAATGTTCACTGAACAATTGTTTTTTCTAGTGCTATAATGGAAAACAGTCTGCTATACACCGGTCTCTCACAGCCGGTGACAATGCCCGTAGTAATTGGTATAGGACGACAAGTTGTTCTTGACAAACACTGTAACATTTTATTTAAACACGACCATAAAACATGTTAAAAGTACTGTTGCCTTACTGAATTTTAGGTCTAGTACAGAGTGACACAAGTCCGTAGTTGTTGGCGATGATAGCCTTAATCAAATGAAGATACACGCTGAGGCGGTAGTTCGGCGAAGCGGTCAGGTCGGAACGGGCGTGTCTAGCGCCAAGTATGGAGCGACGTTTATACAGATCTAACCTTTGTTGTATATTTGGGATGTGAACCATGTTGAAAAATGTAAAGTACTTCTCAAAGAATGTCATATAACATATTGCACCCGTGTGACTGAGGGACTAGCCATAGAGGTTGCCTTGTAAACTGTAAGTATATGTTCACCAACATCGAAAAATAGTTCGTAGTTTATATTATATCCAAAAGTGACATAAAAAAAATTATATGTTGATTAGGATATTGTCGGATCTTCACTTAATGCTTGTCTAATGACATCAAATATCCCTTCTGATTTAGTATCGTTTGTGTATAATGATTTGATATCTAATTGTGATTAATAAAAGTGACAATTTGATGCAATCTAAATCCTGAAATGGCGACGCAACTAATTGACCTGTGTATTTAATGATCGAACGTCTCGTTTAAAGTATTTCTGTATATGTTGATCTAAGTATATAGTATGGGTCAAATATTGAATGTTAACGGACACTATCGGTCTCCCAGGAGGTTTTTTAGCTGACTTATGGATTTTAGGTACGAGATATAGAAGCTGTGTTCTTTGTTATTCATTATATAAAAGCGCTTTTATGTTGTCCATTGTTAATCCCATTATTACATGCTTCTTCTAATGTACTTTTAATCAGGGCATTTTTATCTCGTGTTGGATCATAATCAATTTTTTTGTAAATAGTTTCATCTGTTAATTGTGTGTATGCCTCTTCCATGTATTCACTGGTGTTAAGTATAACTGTGGAGCCCTCCTTTGTCTGCTTTTTTAATTGTTATCAAGGATCTTCTTTTGTTCTTTCAATGCTCACCATTCTTTTTGTGTTAGGTTATTATTTTTTTGTTTGGAGTTTTGCTGGTTATCTTTATTAATTCTCTTCTCTATATCTTTTTTTACTAATTGTTGAAACGTATCTATCGGATGAGTTGGTACAGGGGGGGTCAAATTGACTTTTTTTCATCAAAAGTTTTGGGTTATGTTTTGTACTGACTTTAACATTTTTTATTAACACCCAAAATACTTTTTTACCCCTTAACGACCTTGGGCGCATAGTACATCCCAGGGCCCGCTATAAGGGGCTTTGCAGGGGGATCGCTCACTCTGAACACCCCCCCGCACAAGCCGCCGGGTGGTTAGCGGAAATCGCCGTAACACCCGGCAGTAACAGCTTCTGGATGTGGATCCGCACGCTGGCGCTGTTTTACCCATCAGGCACCGCGGCATAATGGATGGCCGCGGCGTTGAATTAACGAACACGATCGGTGCCTGAGCAGCCACGTTCGGTGCGGTGATCGGCATAGCGATGCTATGCTGCGCGATCCGATCACCGGCATGGTGGTGGGGGGAGCCTTGGTAAGTGCTACCGTCACTTAACCTGGCCGCGCCAGTTTTAGCCCCACTTCCGTCCGCAGTCAGGAAGTGGGGAAAACGCCATATTTGTACAACCCCTAATGCATTGCCTATGCAATGCATTAGGTCGTATTAACATCGCGCCACCTAGTGGTAAGTAACCCAAGGTGGCCTCAATGTTACAGGTAAAAAAAAAAATAAAAAAAGTTTTAAAGGTACAAAAAAAATAGTAGTAAAGTGCAATAATCACCCCCCTTTCCTCCATTTTACACAATACAATTCATTAAAATAATAATAAAAGTTACAAAATATTGGTATTGACGCAGTCCAGCAAAAAGTAAGATCTTTAATTATTATAAAATAATTTATACGTACGCTGAACACGTTAGAAGAAATAAAAATTACAAACGCCAAATATTGCATTTTTTGTAATTTACGTCAATCAAAATAATGGGTATTAAAAATGATAAAAAGTCGCATGCATTCCATACTGATAGCGATAAAAAGTACACTTCAGCCGCGAAAAAATGCCCCCTCATGACGTCCGTTGGTGTTAGTACATAAAAGTTAATGGTTCGCACAAAAATGGCGCCGTGGCGCAAATTCAAAATAGAAAATGTTTGGAAAATTTTTTTACCTGGTACTCCAAAAACATAACGGAAAAAACCTACATGGTTTGGTATTTGCGGCATGGATGTAAAAACATGAATTACAGTAATACAGATATACACATTTATATTCCGAAGATGAACGACGTTAAAAGCTAAAACCCCCGCATACACTGGCGAAAAAATCTAAAACTTTTTTTCCAATTTGTCCACTTGATATTTTTTTGCGATTTCCCAGTTTTATTCTTCGTATAGTGAATAACACACATTAGAAGTACATCTTGTCCCGCAAATTAAAAGCCCTCATGTGTCTATGTAGGTGGAAAAATAAAGATGTTATGGACTTCTGAAGGCGAGGAGGGAAAAAACGAAGTATCAACAAAAAAAATAACGCCTGGTCCTTAAGGGGTTAATCTTATAGACCTACATAGTTTGTGCAGACCAACTGTAGTTTCAAACAAGTCATTATCCATTGTGGCGACAAAATTAAGTCCTTTGTCTAGTATGTCCATCTGAGGCGTTGTAAGCACTTTAGATGAAATATTGTGAAATAGGTGCTTTAAATTCTTCTTTTTCCTTTGTGGCCTCCTCTTGTCCCTCGTCCTCTGCCAGAGTTGTTGCCTGGTCTTCCTCCTTCTTGGGAGTTGCTTTCTCTAAATAACCTTCACGGTTTATCTGGGATACGATTGGACGGCACATTTCTCTGAGCTGCTTGGAATTCAATCTCACTTTGTATCTCTTGATTGATGGTTCAATTGTTTTCGGATATATGTTATCTTTGGCGGGGGGTACGTTCTTCAGCCCAGCTTTAGACTTATTAAGTTTGGTAATCGGCGAGTGGTCTCTCTCGTATTTCTTTATTTATTAGGAGAAGTTGTTTTTGTAAATTTCGTGACGTTATTATTAATTTCTTCATTTGTACGATTATAGGCTTCAATCGTAGTTGTATTCTTCCATTCATCTTCTATATTTGTAATTTCTTCTTTAACTTTAGTGATGGCCATTTGTAAATGCTGAATAGTGAGGTATATTAGATCGAGCGAGTATAGATTGCGATAGCCGTACCAGCGTTCTTTATTACAGTTGCTCTTCTTGTAGTAATATAGGTTGCAGAGGAACAGTTATCCATTGGGTATTTTTTACAGCTTAGGCATATTTCTGTCAATGCTGAAGCAGCGATATAAGATTGGCTTCTTTTTTCTTAAGTTGTAAACAGCCCCTTTCGACTCATCAATGAGCAATATCCTTCTTTTCTAAACTGAGCCCAGCCTCTTGTGCTTGTCTCAGAATGTTTGACTTTTCGTGTTCCGAGAATCCAAATATCTCGGCCCGTCTGTCTGTAAGACCTGCTAACGCCTCTTATGATATGGCAATGTCTCATGAATATAATCCCAAATGGAGAGGAAAACAGTCACTGTGAATACACTTGGGTAAAGTTCACGAACAGTCTAAACCAGATAAAATAGAAAAGAAGTTTGGTGAAAGTACCGTAGCAGAAATTTTTGTTGAATCAGCGCATGCGGTTTATGATACATTAGGTGTGTTCGGCTGTGGGAACATATACAACCGCTTGAAGGTGTTTCAAATGAGAAAACTTTATTGCGCAGAGAAGCGCTATGGATACATAGGTTAGACCCCCTTAATCCCAGAGGAATGAATGAATCTCATAATCTCAATGTGATCCTTTGAATATGATTTTAATGATATTGTTTTTATATATCTGTTGACTTACTTGCAGTAGTTTGTATCAAAGGGGTTAACTATATAAGGATTCCTACATTATGTCCGAGTTTCGCTTTGAAAGTGGGCACGCCTCTCGAACGGTCGCTCCATTTACTGGCGCGAGACGGCCCGTCTCTGTCTGACGCTCGCGAATACACGCCTCAGCGATGTATCTGCATTTGAATTAAGGCTATCAGCGCCAACAACTACGGATTTGTGCTTCTTGGACCAGACCTAAAATGCAAGTATGGCAACAGACGTTTTAACTTGTTTATGGTCGTTTAAATAAATGTTACAGTGTTTTGTCAAGATACGTGTCTGCTACATATAACTTTTCATTATAACTGTTCGAACAGCGTAGATAGTGAAAGTTGTCACTGGTTAAAAGTGTTGTCCTGTAATTAGACATTCATTTACTCTGTTACTTCCTGTAAAGCAGAAGAATGTTTAATTAGAATCATTTATTTAAAAAAGCAAAAAACAAAACAAGAAACAAATGTCGCTTTTGTGTAGAATTTGCTATTTCACAGAAAATTTCTTAAATTGCAATAACATAAAAAGACAAAAATACAGGGGTAAAAATACAACAAACGAGGTATGGGCCTCCAAGATGGACTGGTGGGAGGTCAGGGATGATCAATTAGACCACGTGGATTTCCTGTAGAAAAGTTCTGTGTCACTTTTTCCAAACCAGTCACGAGCGAAGTTGTGATGGGATTAAAACAAAAGTGTTGTCAATGGATGAAATATTTCTTTACTCCACAAATCTTTAATATGCAGATACAAATTTTTATTGGATTCTCTCACTTTTATCACTTTGTGGAGAAATCACAATTACATAGAAAAGTTGTAAACGCTGAAACTAATAATGGGGAGTGGAGATCATACAGAATGGGGATTATACAGAATGGAGATTATACAGAATGGGGATTATACAGATTGGAAAATGGAAGAGTTTTATACAGATTGGAAAAATTGGGGATTATACAGAATGGAGACTGGAGATGTATACAGAATGGAGATTGGAGATTATACAGAATGGAGACTGGAGATTATACAGAATGGAGACTGGAGATTATACAGAATGGGGATTATACAGAATGGGGATTATACAGAATGGGGATTATACAGAATGGGGATTATACAGATTGGAAAATGGAAGAGATTATACAGAATGGAAATTGGGGATTATACAGAATGGAGACTGGAGATTATACAGAATGGAGATTGGAGATTATACAGAATGGAGACTGGAGATTATACAGAATGGAGACTGGAGATTATACAGAATGGGGATTATACAGAATGGGGATTATACAGAATGGAAAATGGAGGAGATTATACAGAATGGAAATTGGGGATTATACAGAATGGAGACTGGAGATTATACAGAATGGAGACTGGAGATTATACAGAATGGAGACTGGAGATTATACAGAATGGGGATTATACAGAATGGGGATTGGGGATTATACAGAATGGAAAATGGAGGAGATTATACAGAATGGAAATTGGGGAATATATAGAATGGAGACTGTAGATTATACAGAATGGAGACTGGAGATTATACAGAATGGAGAGTGGAGATTATACAGAATAGGGATTGGAGATTATACAGAATGGAAATTGGAGGAGATTATACAGAATGGAAATTGGAGGTGATTATACAGAATGGAGACTGGAGATTATACAGAATGGAGATTGGAGATTATACAGAATGGGGATTGGAGATTATACAGAATGGAGATTGGAGATTATACAGAATGGAGACTGGAGATTATACAGAATGGAGATTGGAGATTATACAGAATGGAGACTGGAGATTATACAGAATGGAAAATGGAGGAGATTATACAGAATGGAAATTGGGGATTATACAGAATGGAGACTGGAGATTATACAGAATGGAGATTGGAGATTATACAGAATGGAGACTGGAGATTATACAGAATGAGATTGGAGTTTATACAGAATGGTGTCTGGGATTATACAGTATGGAGATTGGAGATTATAACAGAATGGAGGGACTGGAGATTTTATATAGAGCTGTTACTATAAAACGAAAATAAAATGTACTAGAAGAATAGAGAGAGGGACATGTGTCAGTGACAGCGGACAGGAAGTCATGGTATTTTGGTAGCAGGGCTGGGTGTGATGTCTTGGAGAGGAAGTGTATAGTTGAGTGTCATCATGATAGAGATGGTACTGGAAGCCAATTTGCTGTTGGTTTGTCCAATGGGGCTTGTGTTAGAGTGTGAAGTGGAGGATGACCTAGAACAGATCCTTTGTATATAATGTGTATATAGCTCCACACTGGTGTCCTGTATTTAATATGTATATCAGCTCAACCTGGAGGTCCTGTTTATAAATGTTATTGTGCACACTGGAGTCATTTATTTTTAAGTGTATATTAGCTCAACATGGGAGTCCTGTTTATATAAGTTGTATTAGCTCCACCCTGGAGTTTGTATATAAGTGTATATTGATCCACCCTGGAGTACTGTATATAAAGTGTATATAGCTCCACCCTAGAGTCCTGTATATAAAGTGTATATAGCTCGACACTGGAGTCCTGTATATAAAGTGTATATAGCTCCACCCTGGAGTCTTGTTAAATATATAGGATATTTCTGAGCATATATATTTTCTCTCACTATAGTATTGGACACAGCCGAAATAGCTCAGTTGGGAGAGCGTTAGACTGAAGATCTAAAGGTCCCTGGTTCGATCCCGGGTTTTGGCAGTTTTCACAAGGGTCTGGGTGAGATGTGTAAAGCCCAAGACGGGGTCGCTTCTCGGAGACTAAACCAATTGTCTTGAGAGCATCAATAATTTTTGAATTTTGCCGCTTTGTCTTCCAACGCTCAAAACTTTTAGTTTGCCGCAGATGGAGGAGACTTTGCTTTTTGCAGAACAAAAGTTCCATTTTATAAATTGTGAATCAGGACGGACGAAGGGTTAAAATGTTTTTTTTCTATTAGATCAGGAGAGGAAAAGGACGACTGTCAGAAGTGGGATTGAACTACGCCTCAGGGGGAGGATGCGACATGAAAAACCGCTAGCGCATTAGAACGCTCGCCTCCCTACTCCTGGGTAAATATCTGACTTTATCTTTTTCCGAACAAGTGAATAGTGAAGTTGTCACAGGATAAAAGTGTTGTCCTGAAATAGACATTCATTTCTACTCGGTTACTTATGTAATGCAGAATTTGTTTTAATTAGGAATCATTTATTTAAATAATGCAAATAAAAAACAAAACAATGAAACAAATGTGCTTTGTATAGGGAATTGCTATTTCACAGAAAATTCTAAAATTGCAATTATAAACATAAACGACACCTATCTGCGTGTAAAATAATCATCTACTAGGTACTGGGCCTCCCCAGATGGGACTGGTGAGGAGGTCAGTGCCTGATCCAATAGACCACGTGGATTTCCTGTAGAAAAGTTCTGTGTCACTTTTTCCAAACCAGTCACGAGCGAAGTTGTGATGGGATTAAAACAAAAGTGTTGTCAATGGATGAAATATTACTTTACTCCTAAATAAATACATCACTGGAATAATTTTTTTTTAACTTTAATCAATTTGTGTAGAAATCGGCATTGCATTGAATAGGTTGTAAACGCTGAAACTAATAATAGAGATTATACAGATTGGAGGTTATACAGAATGGGGATTATACATAATGGGGATTATACAGAATGGGGATTATACAGAATGGGGATTGGAGATTATAGAGCTGTTACTAAAAGAGTAAAAAATATATATAGACATGTAATAATACAAAATGGACACACCCCAGATGGGACTCGAACCCACAATCCTGCTTAGGAGGGCCAGTGACTTAATCCATTGGGACACTGGGGCTTCATACATGTTACTGTAAACACGAGTTACCCAGCAATGATATTAATAACCATAGGGCTCTGTTTATTCCAAGTTTACACAATTGCAGTATTGAGCTTCTCCTGTAACACAAGGCATTCTATGGGTTGATTCTGCACCAAATCATTTATTTTGGTCCTATTTTCTCATAGAAGACGTACAGAGATATGAGCTTGGTCTTCCACGTGGGATCTCGAACAAGTTATATCATCAATCTATGATTCCTAAGGGGCTTGTTAACACGACGTTTTGGATACGTTTTGGATGCGTTTTAAGGATACATTTTATTCATGATGAAAAAAACTGGATGCAAATTGATCCAAAAAGCGGAGTCCAGTAAACGAAAAGCTGATCCTTTTATGGAAATGTGTATGGGATGCGTTTTAGGATCGTTTTTTTCAATGATTTATTTTAAATAAACCTATCAAACTGCATTTTAAATATAAATAACCTATCTATGACACATGAAAAATAACTGTTTTTTTACCTAGTGTCAATCATCTGTTCATACACCTATGATTTTAGAACCCGCCCCCCCTATTATTTTTTTTTTAAATCAACCAATAGTTTTAAAACCCAACCCCATGTAAATGAATATAACATTCATTTATAAAACTAAAATCTATATATACTATATATATATATATTTAATATATATATATATACACTCAAGCCGGCACTTTTATTAGGTACACCTGCTGAAGTAACGGGTTGGACCCCCTTTGCCTCAGGAACTGCATCAAATTCTTCGTGGCATAGATTCCAACAAGGTGTTGAATGATGCTCTTGGTACCATGGGGCCCAAAGAGTGCCTAAGAAAATATTCCCCACACCATGACCACCACCACCACCAGCACTGTCAACGTTGATACAAGGCAGGATGGATCCTTGCTTTCATGTTTGGTTGCGCCAAATTTCTGACCCTACCATCCGATTTGGTGTCGCAGCAGAAGAAATCGAGGGACTCTTCAGACCAGGCACCGTTTTTCCAAATCTTTCTACTGTCCAATTTCGTTGAGCTTGGGCAAAATTGGAGCCTCTATGTTTCCTGTTCTTAGCTGAAATGGAGTGGCACACGGTTGTGGTCTTCTGCTGATGTTTAGCCCATCTGCCTCAAAGTTGGCCGTTACTGTGCGTTCGAGATGCTCTTCTGCCTACCTTGGTAGTAAGGTGGATATTTGAGTCACTGTTGCTTTCTATCAGCTCGACCAGTCTGCCCCATTCTTCCTTTGGAACTCTGGCATCAACAAGGCATTTCTGACCACAGGGACTGCCGCTCACTGGATGTTTTTTCTTTTTCGAACACATTTCTCTGTTAAACCCATTAGAGATGGATTGTGCATGAAAATCCCAGGAGATCAGGCAGTTTATGAAAATACTCAGACCAGCCTTCTGGCACCAACAAACCCATGCCACGTTTCAAAGGCACTCAAAAAATCACCTTTCTTCCCCATATGATGTCTCGGTTTGAACTGCAGGAGATTGTATTGACCATGTCTACATGCCCTAAATGCAACTGAGTTGCCGCCATGTGATTGGCTTCCTGATTTGAAAATTATGTGTTAACGAGCAGTTGGACAGAGTTGTTCTATAAAAGATGGCCGGTGAGGTATGATATATTTATATATATATTTAAGATAGGTATCATATTATTATACATATACACTCAAACACAAACAAACACACACACACACACACACCACACATACTCAAAGAAAAATATGCCGCACTATACCAAAGGAAAAAAAAAAAAAAAAAAAAAAAAAAAAAAACAAAAAAAATCTTCAGCGGGGTGCAGGCACACACTTATATAAATATACATTTTTATTCATTTATTAATATTATTTACATTTATAAAAACTAAAATATAAACCAAAATTAATATCACAATATTTTATTTAATTTAAATCCAATGCGTTTTACGGGATGCGTTTTTGGCATCGAAACACGGATCAAAACGCACCCCAAAATGATGCTGCGCTTTGGAATCCGCTTTACGGGGGATGCCAAAAAGCGCACTCCATTATGTCTATGGGGATTCTCTTGCGTAATAACGCAAGGAAGAATTGACATGTCCAATTCTTAAAACGGATCCGAAAAACGTGTTTGATCGCGGAAGAAAAGAGCATCGGCGATCACTGTGTGAAACAGCGATGCGCTTTTTGCATTGAAAGCAATGTTAATCACACTACATTTGTTAGATCCGTTTTGCGGATCCGTAAAACGGATCACAAAAACGTCGTGTGAACAAGCCCTTAAGCACATACCCTCCATAGCTGCACCCTGGGGCCGTGTGGGGTTGCATGCATTTTTCATGACGACTGGGGACACCGTAATAGAGGAGGAAGCAGCAGCCGAAATAGCTCAGTTGGGAGAGCGTTAGACTGAAGCTCTAAAGGTTCCTGGTTTCGGCATTTTCTTTAGCCTTTATGTACAATTCTATTAATATTTATTTATATAGCGCCAACATATGCTGCAGCGATTTACAGTGCAGAGGTACAAACAAAAGAAAACCTTATATAGCTAATATTAACCCCTTACTGACTGATTTAAACTTATGTCTAAATGACAATGTAGGACGGTGCCGTCCACGACTCTGTCCTCTAATCACCTCCTATCGGACAAAATTGTCTTCCGTAGCTGCAATGTTTTGCTACTTTACATAATGCCTTGGAGTGACATCTTTATACACCCTCCTGAATTATCTATGTAATGCAGGACGGTGTACAAACAATCACACCTCCTAATGGTCCTAATGGTCAAGGACTACAAGTACAAGTGTAAAAAAATATTTTCTATATACACACAGATGGATGTATATTAAAAGTTCAAAGCAACCGCCTTTTGATATTTTGCACATAGAAAAAATTTAAATACACGTTACATGTAATTGGCATAAAAGTCTGATCTACTAAAATATAACATAATTTATCTGGGAGGCTGAACACCGTAAAAAAAAAACTCCAGTCACCAAAAGTTTTTTTGGGTCATTTCATGTCCCCATAAAACTGAAGTAAAAAGTGATCAAAAAGTCATATATATCCCAAAGTTATACCAAAAAGATGAGCCCTCACTCCGGTTCATAGGTAGAAAAACAAAAAAGTTATCAGCCACAGAAAATGGCACAAGTTTTAAAAATAGAGATTTTTTTTTTAAAAGTAAGCTGAAGTTAAATGGGTTGTCTCACTACAGGAATTGCTGCTTTCTATGTTAAAGATCTTGTAAAAACAAGTCACTCTGCAATATATGTCCATTACCAGTGTCCTACCAATTCCTAGATATCCCCTCTTGTTTGGGACTGTATCTGCCCCTCAGGCGCTTATAGCTAAAGACCTGATTGTTCTCTCCTGATAGGCATGCCAGCCCACTGGTTGCTATAGCTACCGACACTGTTCAATCTCTCTGAATAGGTGCCAGCGATGGTTGCTATAAGCTAAAGACCTGCTTCTACTGCAGCCTATTAGAAAGCCTGTAAAAACACGCCCCTGTATTCAAATTGAAAACCAAGAAAACAGGACTGAGGTGAGAGGAATCAATGTAGTGAGACAACCCCTTTAAGCTACGGGTCGTAATCTTAGGCAATGAGCGATATACATCACTTTTAGCACCAGAAATTGTTGACTGATTACTTAGGAAATAACTAAAAAAAATTCACTTTCGATATATTGAGGATTTTTACTTTGTACTGGTTACTTTCAATAGGATTCATGTTTTTTTTTTGTACTGGAATACCCCTTTAAGTAGATTAACTGCAGTTGATACCTTGCTGTGTGCTCACAGCAGGGAGTGTGGTCAGGCAGCCCAGGGTTCCTCCATGTCTTTATTTTGCATATAAAAGGTTCGCCAACTGTGGGGTGGGGGTGAAGGAGAGATGCGAGTTTCTACCATAAGGGGCCGTTCACACTATCTTTGGATACAATTTCGGGTCCGTGTTGGATCCGAAAATCGCATCCAAAAACGCAGCGTCGATCGGATCCTAAATGGATCCAACACAGATCCAACACGCAGACTGTTTGTGTGTTCGGGATGATTGGTTATGGCTGCAGCAGATCGCACCCTATAGTTTATTATAGAGCTCCTGCTGCGTCTTTCGGACCAAGAATTGATATGACAACGGAACGGATCCGAAAGACGCAATCTAGACGGACCCAAAACGCTGTGTGAATGATTAAACGGAAGCTGAGGAAAATGTTTACATTCCAGGGAAAATTAGCAAAATTTATGTTTTTATTTTCATGGCTTTTTTCATGAATTAACAGCAAAGTACACGTGAAACCTGATGCATTTGTTGTAATCCTCACTAACCCCTCAGTGTAAAACATGTATTTACGCATTGTGACGACTCTACTCACTTTCAGCCGCCATCTTGGCTTGGCCCGGGGGTCTTTCAGGCTCTGGGATCGCCCGCTTGGGTCAAACGGATAGGACACTGACACCAGGCTTCTGTTTTAAACTGGCATCAGCCAGCTTGATTACAGGAATAGAATACAAATTTAATTCATAAACAGAAACCTAAGGCCGTCTGGCCACTGGCTCTAAAACACCATTGAGTAGAAAACCCTCTCTCAACAATGACCCCTGGGAACTACTGTATTGCCTCACAAACAGAAACTTCATACATCACCTGTCTCTATGGGTTCCAGCTTTTCCTATGCCTCTGGGGTGTCCAGTGCCTCTCCTCTGCTACCTTTGCTGCTCTGCCAACTAGCAGAACACTCATGGTGTCCTGTATATATAGTGTTTTAGCTCCACCTGGAGTCCTGGTATAAACAGTGTATATTGCACCACCATGGAGTCATGTAATATAAAGTGTATTTAGCTCCCACCCTGGAGTATGTATATAATGTGTTTATATCTCCCCCTGGAGGTCCTGTATATAAAGTGGTATATAGCTCCACCCTGGAGTGCTTGTATATAAAGTGTATATAGCTTCCACCCTGGAGTCTTGTTTATAAAGTTGTATATTAGCTCCACCTGGAGTCTGTATATAAAGTGTATATAGTCCACCTGGAGTCTGTATATAAAGTGTTTTATAGTCCAACCTGGAGTCTGTATATAAAGTGTATTATAGCTACACCCTTGGAGTCCTGTATATAGTGTATATTGGCTCCACCCTGTGTCCCTTGTTATAAAGTGTATATAGCTCCACCCTGGAGTCCTGTTTATAAAGTGTTATATAGCTCCACCTGGAGTCCTGTTTTAAAAGTGTATATAGATCCACCTGGGGTCATTGTATATAAAGTGTATATAGCTCCACCCTGGAGTCTTGTATATAAAGTGTATATAGCTCCACCTGGAAGTCCTGTATATAAAGTGTATTATAGCTCCACCTGGAGTCCGGTATATAAAGTGTATTATTGCGCAACACCCCTGGAGTCCTGTATATAAAGTGTATATTAGGCTTCCAACCTGGAGTCCTGTATATAAAGTTGTATTTGCTCAACCCTGGAGTTACTGTATATAAAGTGTATATAGCTACTCCCTGGGTCCTGTTATATAGTGTTATAGCTCCACCCTGGAGTCTTGTATGTAACAGTGTATTTAGCTCCACCCTGGAAGTCATGTTATATAAGTGTATATAGCTCCAACCCTGGAGTCTGTATATATAAGTGTATATAGCTCCAACCTGGGAGTCCTGATATAAAGTGTATATAGCTCCACCCTGGAGTCCTGCATATAGCTCCACACTGGAGTCCTGTATATAAAGTGTATATAGCTCCTCATGGAGTCCTGTAAAATATATTTTTAATAAGTGTATATAGCTACACTGGAGTCCTGTATATAAAGTGTAATTTAGATCCACCCTGGAAAGTCCTGAATATATAAAAGTGTATATAGCTCCACCCTGGAGTCTTGTATATAAAGTGTATATAGCTCCACCCTGGAGTCCTGTATATAAGGTGTATATAGCTCCACCCTGGAGTCATGTATATAATGTGTATATAGCTCCACCCTGGAGTACTGTTTAAACGTGTATATAGATCAACCCTGGAGTCCTGTATTTAAGTGTATATAGAATCCACCCTGGAGTCCTGTTTATATAGTTAAATAGCTTCCACCCTGGAGTCATGTTTATATAAGGTATATTTGTCCACCCTGGAGTCTTGTATATAAAAGTGATATAGACTCCACCTGGAGTCCTGTATATAAAGTGTATTTGCTCCACCCTGGAGTCCTGTATATAAAGTGTATATAGCTCCACCCTGGAGTCTTGTATATAAAGTGTATATAGCTCCAACCTAGAGTCTTGTTAGATAAAGGATATTTTTAAGCTGTAACAAAGTCCCTTTATACAAATACCCAAATGCCAAAATTGCATAAAGTTGGGAGAGCGTTGTAACGATCTAAAGGTCCATTGTTTGATCCTGGGTTTTGGCAGGTTTACATTTTTTTATTTTTTATAAACTGTCAGAAAAAAACAGAGCTTATCAACCCAATGGTCTACATGAGATGTGTAAAGCCCAAGAGAGGGGTCACTTCCTAAACTAATGTTTGGCTTGAGGGCAATAATAATGTATGGACTTTGATTGTGTCCCTCTTGGCCGTTATCTGAGACTTTTACTTTTGCAGGAAAAAAAATTGTTACGTTTTATAAATGTTACTTATTGTAAAAAAAATTGAACAGATTTTTCCTACGACTTTCTCCCTCCCATGTTCTGCCAGTAAATTAGCTGCAGTTATTAGGGCAGAGATAGGTAACAACAACAGAGATGGGGGTCAGGTGGCTTCTGTGTCGTAACTTTGGACACGGACTGATTGGCTATTAAAGGTGTCTGGATCATCTACAAGATTACCTATGACATGACCAAAGGGGAAGGGTCACCTCCCATGGAAGATGGTGGATTGAAGGGTTAAATCAGGCATCCTCAAACTGTGGCCCTCCAGCTGTTGGGAAACTACAACTCCCATCATGCATTTATATTATCTATAACTGTGGGAATGATGGGAGTTGTAGTATTACCAACAGTGGGGGCTGCAAGTTGAGGTGCCTGGGTTAAGCTATATACTGCGGGAGTCTTTTGTAAGCGGGCTGTGGTCATGTAGAGTTAGTTCTCTGCTCATGAGGACGTCAGCGGCTGAGTAGAGCCTGCACACAATGACTGTTCACCCTCAGGGGAGGAAAAGGAAGACCTGTTCAGTAAAGTGGGATTCGAACCCACGCATACAGGGATGAATTGCGACCTGATCGCAGGCCTTAGGACCGCTCGGCCATCCTGACCTCCTGGGTAACCTCTTCCTTTAACCAGTTCAAACCAGCGAGTAGTGAAGTTGTCAATGGATGAAATATTTCTTTACTCTGCAAAATCAAACACAGAATATTTTTTTTTTCACTTTGATCAATTTGTGTAGAAATCGCAGTTGCAAAGAAAAGTTGTAAACGCTGAAGCTAATAATAGAGATCATACAGAATGGAGATTATACAGTATGGAGATTGGAGATCATACAGAATGGAGATTATACAGAATGGAGATTGGAGATTATACAGAATGGGGATTAGAGATTATACAGAATGGAGATTATACAGAATGGAGATTATACAGAATGGAGATTATACAGAATGGAGATTATACAGAATGGAGATTATACAGAATGGGGATTATACAGAATGGAGATTGGAGTTTTATACAGAAATGGAGATTATCAGAATGGAATTATACAGAAGGGGAGATTGAGATTATAGAGGTACTAAGGAGAAAAAAAAATATATAGACATGTAATAATATAAAATGGACACACCCCAGATGGGACTCGAACCCACAATCCCTGGCTTAGGAGGCCAGTGCCTTATCCATTAGGCCACTGGGGCTTCATACCTGTTACTGTCACAGAGTCCCCAGCAATGGTGCAATAGCCATAAGGGGTGATGTTACAGCTTACACCAGCATTGCAGTAATGGCTTTTCCTGTAACACAAGGCATTATGGGTAATCAGCCCCAAACATTAAGGATTTCTATGCTCCTATTTCTCCTAGACGACCTCAGGGGATCAGCACTTGGTCTCCACAGGGATCTCGCACAGATCTCCTCAATCTCTGATTCCTAAGGGAACACCCTCCATAGCTGCACCCTGGGGCCGTGTGGTGTCTGCAGCATATTCCTGAGCCTGGACACTGTCCCTTTAAGAGGAAGCAGCAGCCGAAATAGCTCAGTTGGGAGCGCATTAGACTGAAGATCTAAGGGTCCTGGGTTCGATCCTGGGTTTTGGTATTTTCTTTAGCCTTTATGTACAATTCTATTTATATTTATTTTTATAGCGCCAACATATACAGGTACAGACCAAAGAAAACATTATAAAGCTAATATTAACCCCTTACTGACTGAGTTAAACTTATGTCTAAATGAATGAGGACCGGTGCCGTCCACCGCTCCTGTCCCCAATCACTTTCTCCTCCTCTCGGACAAAATTGTCTTCCGTAGCTGCCATGTTACTGCTCCTATTACATCCTGCCATAGGAGAGCCTTCTTTATACACCCTCCTGAATTATCTATGCAATGCAGAACAATGTACAAACGATCGCACCTCCTAATTGTCAAGGACTACAAGTACAAGCATAAAAAAATATTTTCTATACACACACAGTTTTTGAAAAATATTAAAATTCAAAAACAAAAACCCCCCCTTTTGAAATTTTTGGGGCATAGAAAAAATTTACACATATCCCCCTAAAAGTTTTGGGTCTATTAAAATATTTAAATAAAAATTTTTTCTGGGAGGGGCCCGAACGCCAAAAAAAAAAAAAAAAAAAAAAAATTTTTTTAAAAAAAACCCCCAAATCACCAAAAGTTTTTTTTTGGGGCATTTTTATGTCCCCAAAAAAAAATGAAGGGAAAAAAATGATCAAAAAGTCATTTTAAATCCCCAAATTTTAAACCAAAAAGATAGCCCCACCCCCCGGGGGCCTAGCTGGGAAAAAAAAAACAAAAAAAGTTATCAGCCACAGAAAATGGCACAAGTTTTAAAAATAGAATTTTTTTTTAAAAGTTTAAAAAAAGTTTTTTTAAATTTGGGGTTTTCTCACAAAAAGGGATTGCCCGCCTTTTTTTGTTAAAGATCTTGTAAAAACAAATCATTTGCAAATAGGGCCAATTTCCCTGTTTCCCTACCGAATTTCCCAGATTTTCCCCCCCCTTTTTTTGGGGGTGCAAAAAGCCTCCCAGGGCGCTATAACTACAGACCCGATTGTGTTCCCTCCTGAAAGGGCCCCCACCCCTTTGGGGGTTGGGTATAGCTACAGACCTTTTTTCTTCGCCCTTATTTTGGGTGTCATGGCTGGTTTCCCATAGCTACAGACCGTTAATCTCTCCCCGATAGGCCCGCCGCAAATGGTGCTTTAGCTACAACCCGGCTTCTACTGCAGGCTTTGAATAGAAAAAACCCGGGGTAAACACGCCCCCCCGGATTCAAAAATGAAACCAAGAAAAAAAGGACTGAGGGAAGATGAAAACAACGTAGTGAGGGGGAAAAAACCCCTTTTAAATACGGGGGGTTTAACTTTTTTCAATGAGCGAAAATACATCACTTTTTGCACCAGAAATTGTTTTTTGGCGGAATTTTTAAAATTTTTGGGAAATTTTTCCCAAAAAAAATTCCTTTCGATTTTAAATTGAGGATTTTTTTTTTTTTTTTGGTTATTTTAATAGGAGTTTATGTTTTTTTTTTTTTGTAATTGGGGAATTTCCCCCTTTTAAATAGATTAAAAAAAAGTTGATAACCCTTTAGTTGGGATCCAGTGCAACTTTCCCTTTAAAATGCAACTCCAAAAGTGAAGCCGCTTAAACCACAAATTGCATAAGGATGGGTGGGATTTAATGGGGAAACTCAAAGGGAAAACCTTTTTCTCTCATCCCGGGCCTCTATTTCTTCCTGGGGCAAATTTTCCCGGAAAAAGCCTACGTTGTGGAAAAAAAAAAGTCCCCCAAAATCCTCTCCATTTGCCCGTTAAAATTTTCCCGTCCAAAATTAACAAGGGCCCAAAAACCCAAGTAACCCACAACCATTTTCAACCTTTCCTTCCTCCCCCCAAAAACCCCCCCCCCCCCCCTCCAAAAAACACACCTTTGGGAAAAAATTTTCAGGCTTGCTATTTAAGCCCTGCACCCTAGTCATTTAATGCAACTTTCCCCTTTAAATGCCCAAATCCCTAAGTTTTATGCGCATTAACCCCTTAAGGAAAACCCGGGGATTTTTTTGGTTTTTCACGGTTTATTTTTTCCCCCCTCGCCCCCCCCAGAGCCTTAAAAATTTTTATTTTTTTACCAATTTTAAAACAATTTAGGGGGTTTTATTTTTGGGGCAAAATTTTACTTTCTAATGGTGTTATTCCCTAACAATTTGAAAATACTGAAAAAACCCCCAAAATGAACAGACCCCCTGGAACACAGCCCCCAAAACGGGAAAGGCGGTTCCAGAGGGCCCCGAACCGGGGCGGGAAAGAAAAACCCGCCCCCCCGGACTTCACCTATATAAAAAATCACTCAAATTTAAAAATCCGCACTACCTCACCCAAAAGATTCTTCACACCTCATATCCCCCCTTTTCCCACAACCCCAGAAACTTTTTAACACCTTAACTTTCCCCTGCGTCCACAGCACCCCCCCCCCATCCTCCTACAGTTTTGCAACTCACTTCCTAATTAAATTTAGACCAAAACTTTACCCACTCTCCTCAAACCTCCTCTATTCCCTTCCCTTTAACAGCACCAAAAACCCCATCCCTTAAAAAACCATCTCTCGACCCCTCTTTCTGTCCACTATCGCCCCCCCTCACTGCTTCCTTGGCTTAAAATCCGAAAAAAAAAACTCCATCTTTAGGTCCTCCCACCCCCTCCACCAACTCTGTCCTTGACCCCTCCCAAACGGGTTCCGCCCACCACTCTACGAAACCGCCCCAACCCAAAAATCACAAAAACCTGCAACTGCAAAAGCCACGCCATCTCTGTTCTTCTCCTTAGACTGTCCTCCGCCTTTTACACGTCGACCATTCCCCCTCCTACAAATCTCCCCCTCCCCGGCATCACGATGGCCTTTCCTGGATCTCCTTACCTTTTGATCGGCTTTAGGTTCTCATCCGCTCACCCCTCCCCGCCCTTCTCTGTGGGGTCCCCCAAGGTCAGTCCTGGCCACCTCTTCTCTATCTAACTCTTGGTTGGTAGTCATAGCTCCAGGCTTTTTTACACCTGTTTCTGACACCCAAAATCTAATCTCGGCCCAGATGTCACCTCTCTCTCCCGGATCCCGACTGTTTTTCACCATTTCCTCCTTCTTTCCTCCCGTCTCCCAAACTAAAATGTGGAGAAAAACTGAACTCATCATTGTCCCCCCCCTCCTTTCCCCCCACCCGATCTCTCTTCATGTAATGGCCCCACCCCTACCCCCGGGCCGCTGCCTTGGGTAACCTTTTACTCCAACTGCCTTTAAACCCAAAAATCCAAACCCTCACCTCTCTGTACCTCCCCCTAAAAAAAATTTCCCGAATCCGCCTTTCTTAACTCTGAAACACAAAAAATTTTTTGGTCCAACCCCCCTCCTCCCGCCCCGAAACTGCAACTCCCCTTGTGGCCTCCCCTGCACTCTCGCCCCCTTAATCCACCCTCAACTCTGTGCCCCCTCTTATCCCCCTCTCTCCCCTATCCTCTCTCTCCCCCTGCCATCCCCTTTCCCGCTAACCCCCCCGCAATCCAGTTAAGTTATGACCCCGACCTCAAGGCCCCCAAAAACCTCTCCCCCCATACATCTCTGCCAAATTCCCAGATATTCCCCTCTCGCAAAACTCCCTCTCAAGGCCCCCTTTCCCCTGCTTCCCCTTATCACCCTCCCATAAACCGTCTCCAAGGAATTCTCCGTGCTTCCCCCCCACTCTGGAACTCACGCCCCCCAAAACCTCAGACCTCCCCCCCTTTTCCCTTCCTCAAATAACCCGAAAACCCACTTTCAGGGCCTATAACCAACATTAACCCCCCTCCCATACATCACTCCACAAACATTCTGCCCTCCCTTCTGTCTCTTCCCCCTTCCTGTAGATTGTAGCCCTCGCGGGCAGGGCCCCCCCTTTTCCCCCGTCCCGTTTTTATCACCCTTGTCACTTTGTAATTGTTTGGGCCAATGTTATTTATGTACCCCCCCTGAAAGTACACGCCCTGGAATCAAGGGCCTCCAAATAAATGTAATTATTTAATAATAATAATACCTTGCTGTGTACAGCGGGGGTATTTGGTAGGCAGCCCCGGGTTTCCATGTCTTTTATTTTGCATTAAAAGGGTTTGCCAACTGTGGGGTGGGGGGGGTGAAAGGGGAGAGCGGTTTCTACCATAAGGGCCCTTCACACTACTTTGGGGGCAATTTCGGGTCGTGTTGGGTACCGAAAATCCATCCAAAAAAAGCAGCGTCGATCGGATTTTAAATGGATCCAACACAGATCCAAAAACGCAGCTGTGTTGTTAATGGATGTGGTGGATGCAGCAGGATCGCTCCCTATAGTTTATTATAGAGGCAGCTGTGTGTTTGGGCCCGCAGGATCGCTCCCTATAGTTTATTATAGAGGAAGCTGTGTATTTGGGATGTGTTTGGTGCAGCAGGATCACTCTTTTAGTTTATCCCTATAGAGGCAGCTGTGTGTTTGGATGTGTTGGATGCAGGGAGGATCCTCCCTATAGTTTATTATAGGGCGCTGTGTGTTTGGATGTGTTTGGATGCAGCAGGATGCACCCTATAGTTTATTATAGACAGTGTGTGTTGGATGTGTTTTGGTGCAGCAGGATCGCTCCCTATAGTTTATTATAGAGGCAGCTGTGTGTTTGGTGAGGATACCGTTTTGGATGGCGCAGGATCGCTCCCTATAGGTTTTTTTATAGAGGCAGCTGTGTGTTGGATGTGTTTTGGCTGCAGCTGGATCGCTCCCTTTAGTTATTATAGAGGCAGCTGTGTGTTCGGGTGTGTGTTTGGTGCAGCAGGGTCGCCCTATAGTTTATTATAGAGGCAGCTGTGTGTTTGGATGTGTTGGAATCAGCAGGATCGCACCCTATAGTTTATTATAGAGGCACCTGTGTGTTTGGATGCGCAGGATCGTCCCTTAGTTTTTAGAGGCAGCGTGTGTTTGGGTGTTGATGCAGCAGGATCGCACCCTATAGGGTTTTTTATAGTGGCAGCTGTGTGTTTGGATGTGTTGGCTGAGCAGGATGCCCTATGTTATTATAGAGGGTGTGTGTTGGATGCGAGGAAACGCACCTATAGTTTATTTATAGAGGAGCTGGTGTTTGGATGTGTTTGGATGCAGAAAGGATTCTCCCTTAGTTTTTATAGGGCAGTGTGTGTTGGATGTGTTGTGCAGCAGGATGCCCTATAGTTATTTAAGGGCAGCAGTGTGTTTTGGATGTTTGGATGCGCAGGACGCCCCTATAGGTTTTTATAGAGGCAGCTGTGTGTTTGGATGTGTGTTGGCTGCAGCAGGATCGCACCTATAGTTTAATTATAGAGGCAGCTGTGTGTTTGGATGTGGTTTTGGTGCAGCAGGACACCCTATAGTTTATTATAGAGGCAGCTGTGTGTTGGATGTGTGTTGGATGCAGGGGGATCGCTTCCCCATAGTTTATTATAGAGGCGCTGTGTGTTCGGATGTGTTTTGGCTGCAGCAGGATCGCTCCCTATAGTTTATTATAGAGGCAGCTGTGTGTTTGGTTGTGTTGGGGATGCAGCAGGATCGCTCCTTATAGTTTTATTTAGAGGCAGCTGTGTGTTTGGTATGTGTTGGGCTTTCAGCAAGGATTTGCTCCCTATAGGGTTTTTTATAGAGGGCAGCGTGGTTTGGATGTGTTGGATGCGCAGGATCGCTCTATAGTTTTATAGAGGGAGGTGTGTTTGGATGTGTTGGATGCAGCAGGGATCGTCCCTATAGTTTATTATAGAGGCAGCTGTGTGTTTGGATGTGTTTGGATTGCAGCAGGATCGCTCCCTATAGTTTAATTTATAGAGCAGTGTGGGTTGGAGTGGTTGGGTGCAGAGGTCGTCCCTATAGTTTTATAAGGAGCTGTGTGTTTGGTTGTGTTGGATGCAAACAGGATCGCACCCTATAGGTTATTATAGAGGCAGCTGGGGGTGTTTGTGTGGATGTGTTTGGCTGCAGCAGGATCGCACCCTATAGTTTATTATAGAGGCAGCTGTGTGTTCGGATTGTTTTGGCTGCAGCGGATCCACCCTATTGTTTATTATAGAGCTCCTGCTGCGTCTTTTGGACCAAAATTTGATATGACAAACGGAACGGATCCCAAAGACGCAATCTAGACGGACCCAAAAAAAAGCCGTGTGATTTTAGTCTAAAAATGATTACATGGCCGAGATGAGAGATTTTTCTGATCTCTCTTTTAGGCGAGGTTCACATGGAGTCAAAAGGAAGCTGAGGGGAAAAAATTTACATTCCAGGGAAAAATTGGCAAAATTTATGTTTTTATTTTTATGGCTTTTTTCATGAAATTATTTTATGTGTTTTTGAGCATTATTTTTTTGTTACACATTAACAGCAAAGTACACGTGAAACTGATGCATTTGTTGTATTCCTCACTAACCCCTCAGTGTAAAACATGTATTTACGCACCAAGAATCAGCAGGTGCTCAAGTAATTTTACAGGTTGCGTAATACATCAAACAACGTTTAAAAAACACACCATGTGCACTAATGATGAGCGTGCCCATAGAAGACAATGGGATACTGTTGGTAGGTTTTCTGACATGGATTTAAGTGCATTACAGCCACATCCTCTGTGCCCAGACAACCGATAAGATGAACAACGCTGGAAGAAAACCCACTCCAGGGACGACGGCTGCATTCAAACCAAACACTCAAATTCAGAGTCCCCACCTCCCACCTGCACAGTCCCCCTCTCCCCACCTCCATACCTGCACAGTCCGCCTATCCCAGCTCTCATATACCTGCACAGTCCGCCTATCCCCGCTTCTATACCTGCACAGTCCTCCTCCCCTATCCTCCATATCACCACAGTCCCCTCCACACACCTGTACAGTCCCCCTCCCCCACCTCTATACCTGCAATCTTCGCGCCTATCCCCTTCTATACCTGCACTTAGACTCGCCACCATCCTATACCTGCACAGTCTACCCACCATCCGCTCTATACCTGCACAGTCCCCCCTCCCCCTCCTATACCTGCACATTCTCTGATCCACGGCTCTATACCTGCACGTCCTCCTGCAATCCTGCCATGGATCACACACTGATCCTGTCTGTCTTCCAAACACACGACCAAGTCCCTCACTCTCTCCGCCTCTGATACTGCTCATTGATCTGGCCAACCTCTATACTTGCACAGACCACAACCAATCGCCTCTATACTGCACGTCCCTCTTCTCCCACCTCTTACCTGCAACACCTCCCCCCCTCCTTATACCCCCACATTTAAACGACCAAGGGCTTTTAATTCCCCGGTTGAAGCCCGCTCCTTGGGGATAACCTTGACTCCTTCTGTCCTTCAAACCAAATCCAAGCCCCAACCCTGCTGCCCCCTCCACCTGAAAAAAATTTCCCTCAAAATCTGCTCATTCCTTAACTTGAAATACAAAATACAGTCCACGCCCTGTCATCTCCCCCAGACAACTGCAACATCCTTCTCTGTGGCCTCCCATCTAGCACTCTTGGTCTTCTCCAAACCATCCTCAACTCTGCTGCCCGTCTTATCCACCTCTCTCCCCGCTACTCCTCTGCCTCTCCCCTCTGCCAATCCCTTCACTGGCTTCCCACTCCCCAGCGAATTCAGTTCAAGTTACCAACCATGACCTACAAGGCTCTCCATAACCTCTCCCCTCCATACATCTCTGCCCTAATTCCCAGATACCTCCCCTCTCACAATCTCCGCTCCTCACAGGACCTTCTCCTCTGTTCTCCTATTGTCAGCTCCTCACAGAACTGTCTCCAAAACTTCTCTTGTGCTTCCTCCATTCTCTGGAACTCACTGCCCCAACACCTCAGACTCTCCTCCACTTTCACCAGCCTCAAAAGCATACATGCCAACTCTCCCGTTTTTGGCGGGGGGGTCCCGCTATTTGGGGTCCCCTCCCGCCCTCCCGGGGGAGTTGGCATTCCTCCCGCCGCCAGCAGGCGGCGGGGGTCCTGTAAATGCCGCGGCGCCGGTCGAGTAGCGCTGGTGCGCTACTCTGGCGCCGCGGTCCGTTCCCACAGGGGGTGAAGCGGGCGCTGCGCCCGCTTCACCCGCCCGGAATCTCGCTGAGCAGGGAGGAGGCAAGAGGGATCGCTCCCTCCTCCTCCTCCCCCTGTATGTCCGGCGCCGCTGTAACGCCATTACACACATGTCAGCGTCACAGGGAAGTGACGCGCGGCTGCACTCACTTCCCCTGTGACACTGCTGAGGAGATGTCCAGGAGCGAGCCGCTCTGCAGGAGCCTGGTCAGGTAAGTGGATTTTATTATTTTATTTTTATTAGTTTTAGGGGGCACTGTCTGGCTACAATGGGGGGTCTACCTGGCTACAATGGGGGTTACTGCTACAATGGGGTAATACCTGGCAACAGAGGGGGCACTACCTGGCTAACAATGGGGGGGCACTACCTGGCAACAGAGAGGGCACTACCTGGCTAACAATGGGGGCATGGGGGCACTACCTGGCTAACAATGGGGGCACTACCTGGCTACAGAGGGGGCACTACCTGGCAAACAAGGGGCATGTACCTAGCAAACAATGGGGGCACTACCTGGAAAGCAATGGGGGCATCTACCTGGCCAACAGAGGGGGCACTACCTGGCAAACAATGGAGGCATCTACCTAGCAAACAATGGGGACACTACCTGGCAAACAATGGAGGCACTACCTGGCAAAAAGGGGGCATTTCCTGGCAAACAAGGGGGGCTCTACCTGGCTACAAATTTGGCCCAAAACCCGGCTAAGAGAGGGCATCTATTTGGTACAAGGGGGATCTACCCCTTAAAAGGGGACTACCTGGTTATGGGGGGCTACTACCTGGGATAACATCTACCCGGGTTTCTTTTAAAGCCGTTATGCAGTTAGGTGGATAAGTGGGGGGTTTTGAAGGGGGGGCATAGTCAAGATGGGGTTCCGGCAAAATTTTTTTCCGCGGGCGCTAGCGCGCCCCCCCAAAAGTGTCTCCTGCTTTTTTTTTTTTCAAAAAATTGGGAACTATGCCAAAAAGCAACAAAAAACCCATTTTCTTAGGGGCCTAATACCCAACATAACCCCCCCAAAAAATTTACCCCTCACCTCTTCTCTTTTCCTCCCTTTCCTTGAGATTGAACCTTAAAGGGGGGAGCTTCTCTCCCCTGTACAGTTTTTACTTTATATAAAGTGTTATAGCTCCACAACTGAAATTTCCTGTTTTTAAAGTGTAAAATGTCCATCGGGCCGCATTAGCTCCACCTGGAGTCTTTAATAAAGTGTTTAAAGTCACCTGAAGTTTGTAATTTTAAATGTTATAGCTCCCCAAATGAGGTTTTTATAAAGTGTATAAAGCCCACGGGTCCTGATTTTAAAATGTATATACTCCACAAATGGAGTTGTATATTAGTGTATTTTTAAATCCCCCTGGGGTCTTGTATATAAAGTGTATAAAGCTCCCCACCCTGGGGTCCCGTATATAAAGTTTATATAGCTCCCCCTGGATTTTGATAAGCTCCACCTGGAGCCTGTATATAAAGGTATTTAATCCACCCTGGAGTCTTTTATATAAATGTATAAAAACTCCACCCTGGGGTCCTGTATATAAAGTGTATATACTCCACCCTGGAGTCCTGCATATAGCTCCACCCCTGGAGCCTTTTATAAAGTGTATTAGCTCCACCTGGGGGCCTGTATATAAAATTATAAAAGCCCCCCCCGGATTCCTTTTATAAAGTGTATATCTCCCCCTGGGTCCTTTTTAAAAAGTGTATATAGCCCACCCTGGACCTGTATAAAAATTAATAGCTCCACCCTGGGGTCCTGATATATACCCTGGAGTTTGTAATAAATTTATGCTCACCGAAACTTTTATATAAAATGATATCTTCCCACGGGTCTTTTATATAAAAAATGGTATATAGCCCACCCGGGAGTCCCCGGGGATTTTTTAAAGTGTATAAGTCACCCTGGGTCCGTATTTTAAAAATTTATTAAAAACCACCCCGGGGTCCCGTAAATTTTAAGGTTATATAGCTCCCCCTGGAGTCCTGTAAAAAAAGGGGGTATATAGCTCCACCCCGGAGTCCTTTTTATAAAGGTGTAATACTCCACCCTGGGGTCCCTGTAAAATGTTTATACTCCACCCTGGGGTCCCGTGTAATTGTATATAGTCCACCCGGGGTATTTTATTAAAGTGTTATACTCCACCGAAATCCTTATATAAAATGTTATAGCTCCACCCTCGGTCCCTTTTTTTTTAAAGGGGATATAGTCCACCCGGAGCCTGTATATAAAATTTTATAGCTCCACCCTGGAGTCCGTATAAAAAATGTATATAGCTCCACCTGAGTCCCTGTATATTAAAATTATAAGCCCCACCTGGGGCCTGTTATAATTTTATTTAAACCCCCCGGATCCGTATATAAAATGTATATAGCTCCCCCCTGGGTTTCCCGTTATAAGTTAAATAGCTCCAACCCTGGGGTCCGTATATAAGGTTTATATAGCCCATGGAGTTGTATTAAAGTTATATAGTCCCCCGGAGTCCCCGTTTAAAATTTTATAGCTCACCAAAAGGGGTCCCCCCGTTTGGATTTAGGTATTTATAGCCTGTATACTGGCCCATTATACAGTTCATCACAGCCGAAATAGCTTAGTTGGGAGAGCGTTAGACTGAAGATCTAAAGGTCCCTGTTTCGATCCTGGGTTTCGGCAGTTTTACATTTTCTTTTTTTTTTTTTTTTTTTTTTGACTGTACAGAAAAAAACAGAGCTTATCAGCCCAATGGTCTACATGAGATGTGTAAAGACCAAGAGAGAGGAAACGTCTTAAAGAAAAAACTAATGTTTGGTTTGAGGGCATGAAAAATGTATGGACTTTGCCTCTGTCCCTCGTGGCCGTTTGACTCTGTTGTATGAGGCTTTTATTTTTGCAGGAAAAAATTGTTATGTTTTATATGTTACTTATTGTAAAAAACAAAAATTGAATGGATTTTTTTTTCCACGACTTTCCCCCTCCCATGTTCTGCCAGTAAATTCGCTGCAGTTATTAGGGCAGAGCTAAGTAACAACAACAGAGATGGGGGTCAGGTGGCTCTGTGTCAAACTATGGACCCGGGACTGATTGGCTATAAAGGGTGTCTCATCATTTAACAAGTGTTACCTATGACATGACCAAAGGGGAAGGGTCACCCCCCCAGGGAAGATGGTGGATTGAAGGGTTAAATGATACAGACGGGAGTCTTTTGTAAGCGGGCTGTGGTCATGTATAGCTTTTCCTCTGCTCCTGATGACGCAGCGGCAGTAGCGCTGCACACATGACCAGTTCACACCTCAGGAGAGGAAAAGGACGACTGTCAGAAGTGGGATTCGAACCCACGCCTCCAGGGGAGACTGCGACCTGAACGCAGCGCCTTAGACCGCTCGGCCATCCTGACCTCCTGGGTAGCCTCCTCCTTTAACCAGTTCCGGACCAGCGAGTAGTAAAGTTGTTGTGGGGTAAAAGTGTTGTCCTGTAATTAAACATTCATTTACTCTGTTACATCTTGTAAATAATAGAAATATTATTTAGAAGATGTAAATTTATTTAAAAAAGCAAAAAACAAACCAAGAAACAAATGTTGCTTTGTGTAGAATTTTTTATTTCACAGAAAATTTCCAAAATTGCAATTTAGAACATAACAGACACCATACAGCGTCCTTCTCCCCCACCTCCGTACCTGCACAGTCCTCCTCCCCCACCTCTATAGCTCCACACTGGAGTCCTGTATATAAAGTGTATATAGCTCCACCCTGGAGTCCTGTATATAAAGTGTATATAGCTCCACCCTGGAGTCCTGTATATAAAGTGTATATAGCTCCACCCTGGAGTCCTGTATATAAAGTGTATATAGCTCCACCCTGGAGTCCTGTATATAAAGTGTATATAGCTCCACCCTGGAGTCCTGTATATAAAGTGTATATAGCTCCACCCTGGAGTCCTGTATATAAAGTGTATATAGCTCCACCCTGGAGTCCTGTATATAAAGTGTATATAGCTGCACCCTGGAGTCCTGTATATAAAGAGTATATAGCTGCACCCTGGAGTCCTGTATATAAAGTGTATATAGCTCCACACTGGAGTCTTGTATATAAAGTGTATATAGCTCCACCCTGGAGTCCTGTATATAGCTCCACCCTGGAGTCCTGTATATAAAGTGTATATAGCTCCACCCTGGAGTCCTGTATATAAAGTGTATATAGCTCCACCCTGGAGTCTTGTATATAAAGTGTATATAGCTCCACCCTGGAGTCCTGTATATAAAGTGTATATAGCTCCACCCTGGAGTCTTATCAGATATGTAGGATATTTTTAGCCTGTACACTGTCCCGTTATACAGCTAAGAACAGCTGAAATAGCTCAGTTGGGAGAGCGTTAGACTGAAGGTCCCGGGTTTCGACAGTTTTATTTATTTATTTTAAACTGTACAGAAAAAAACAGAGCTCATCAACCCAATGATGCTTATGAGATGTTTAATACCAAGAGGGGTCACTTCTTAAACTAATTTTTGGCTTCAGGACATGAAAAATGTATGGATTTTGCCTCTGTCCCTCCTGACCGTTTGACTCTGTTGTATGAGGCTTTAATTTTAGCAGGAAAAAATTAATATTTTATAAATGTTACAATAAAATTGAATGGATATTTTTTCCACGACTTTCTCCCTCCCATGTTCTGCCAGTAAATTAGCTGCTTTTATTAGGGTAGAGCTAAGTAACAGCAACAGGAATGGGGGTCAGACGGCTCAGTGTCCATCTATGGAACCGGGACTGATTGGCTGTAAAGGATGTCTGGTCATCTAACAAGTATTACCCATGAACTGACCAAAGGGGAACGTCAGCCCCCCAGTGGATGGTGGATTGAAGGGTTAAATGATACAGACGGGAGTCTTTTGTAAGTGGCCTGTGGTTATCTATAGCCTTTTCTCCGCTCCTGATGACGCAGCGGCAGTAGCGCTGCACACATGACCAGTTCACACCTCAGGGGAGGAAAAGGACGACTGTCAGAAGTGGGATTCGAACCCACGCCTCCAGGGGAGACTGCGACCTTAGACCGCTCGGCCATCCTGACTTTCTGGGGAACCTCTTCCTTTAACTTGTTCCGGACCAGCAAGTAGTGAAGTTGTCACAGGATAAAAGTGTTGTCCTGCAACTGAATATTCATTTCCTCTGTTACATCTTGTAAAGCAGAAGAATGTTTAATTAGAATCATTTATTAAAAAAAAAGCAAAAAAACAAAACAAGAAACAAATGTCGCTTTTGTGTAGAATTTTCTATTTCACAGAGAATTTATAAAATTGCAATTAAGAACATAACAGACACCATACAGCGTGTAAAAAATACAACAACAAGGTACTGGGCCTCCCCAGATGGGACTGATGAGGAGGTCAGTGCCTGATCCAATAGACCTTATGCAGATTAGCAGTACTTTTTTGATAACTTCATTCCCTCTCTCACTTGCTGTTGAGTGAAACTAGCACATGCTTTAAAGGGGTTGTCTCACTTTAGACAATGATAGCATATCACTAGGATATTATATACAGGCAGTCCCTGGGTTATGAACGGGATTGGGACCGTAGGTTTGTTCTTAAATTGAATTTATATATAAGTTGGAACAGGTAGATTTATTAAAATGTAACTCCAACACAAAGGTTTATTTTTTTTGTTTTGGATATTGCAGGGAAGGGTTTTTACATTTGTTTTGCTGTCGGGGGCCTGGTTTTAAAGTTTCACTTTCATTTTCACCCCCTTTTATAAAGTTTGAACTTGTGATTCCACAGCTACTATGAGAACTGTCGATTACCATAATGGCTGGGGCGGATTCCAGCCGTATTGGAGCACAAATACGGCGCGCAGTACGGCTGCAATCCGTGCCCAAAATAAGCCGTGTGAACGGCTCCTACGGCTTGGAGTACACTGTGTTTGACCATATGTCAAAACGTTTACCCTGTAGCGTATTTGCTAGACATATACCCCACGTGCACTGTTTTGAGCAGACGTTTGACATCCATTTTGTTATTTTAATATTTTTTTACTAGCTTTTCTATGGGCTGTCACCCATTTTTTTCCTGCAATTTGATTGGGTAGGTTTGTTTATATTTTCATGATGGATATAAACGTTTACGTTTGCAACATGGGCACTTATACTAGGATACGTTTTCCATTGACATACATTTTAAAAGACTATACTGTAACATATACGTTTTTTTCCGTTTGAAAAAGCGCAGCGCCAGGCATCTTCCATCTGTTAAAATTAAACACATATTTGGCGGAAAGTTTAAAAAAGGACATAATGTCGATGTACTCATCAGTTTTTCCTCGCGTCAGAATGGATCAGTCATCTGTTCAAAATAACATGGTGTGCACTCAGCCTAAGGGGATGCTCACACAGCGTGTTGGATCCGATTTTGGATCTGTTTTTAGATGCGTGTTTGGATCCGTGTTACCGCCCCAAACACGCAACTAACAAAGTGCAGGGAGATTTACATTGCTTTCAATGTAAAACATCCATCAGGGTTCAGACGAGTGATCGCCGATGTATGTTTACTTGCGTCTTTCTGATGTGTCATTCGGATCCATTCAAAGAATTGTCATGTCAATTCTTGATCTCAAAGATGCAGCAGACGCCCTATTTAAAACTATAGGCCTGGTTCACACGGCTTATTCACGGATTTCGCCCGTAGTTACGGCTTTAAATAAGGGACGGGGTGGGAGCGCAGATCCTCGGCCCCATAGACTTTCATTATCCACGGCGCGTATCCCGCCAGGATAATGAACATGTCACTTTCTCCCCGCCCGGCGTATTCGCCGAGCGGGAAGGAGAGACATAATCCATATTTCTCTATGAGAACTGTGGATTACCGTAATGCCTGGGATGGATTCCAGCCGTACTGCAGCGCAAATACGGCGCGCAATACGGCTGGAATCCGTGCCCAAAATAAGCCGTGTGAACGGCCCTATAGGGTGCGTTTCTGCTGCAGCCAAAACTCATCCAAACACGCACCTGCATGCGATTGACGCAGCACTTTTGGATGCGTTTTTCCGATCCAGCACGCTGTGTGAACAAACCCTAAGCCACAGGTGTCAAACTGCGGCCCTCCAGCGGTTGGGAAACTACAACTCCCATCATGCATTTACTGTATATAATCTATAAAAGTGGGAATGATGGGAGTTGTAGTTTCCCAACCGCTGGAGGGCCGCAGTTTGACACCCCTCCCCTAAGCCTTACAGTGTAAACTCGGAAGTCTCATTCACAAACCAATAACAGCTGAAAGTCGATTTCATAGAAAGTATTTGCATTCAGCACAAGGACATTTTCACATAAACTCTCTGGCTCTGGTTCTTTCCCTTGTTACTAGACCATGGACTGTCAATCACAGTGGGTGTGTTTGTGTATTCAGACTACTGCCAGGTCACTGCTGGGGCCCCTGGGGGAGTTTATGGTTTGTGCTGCAGAAGTCTACAGTCACCCTACACTCTCAGACTATTAACCCTTGACTAGAGATGGGCGAATTTCCCGAAATTCGTTTCGTTCACTTCGCCGGATTTCTCGGCAAAAAATAACTTAGTTCTGAATTACGTCGGCACGAATCACGTTAAAAAGCAGCTATTTCCAGGCTGCCCAGAGCCTGCAGGGTGCTGTAGAACGTTGTGCCATGCTTAATATGCAGAGGGAGCTTGGTTTGGTCTTCAATACAATGTTGTGTTTTAGTATGACACGCACATGACTGCCGCCGCTCTTAGAATCGCTTCACTATAAAATTCCCTGGGCACTTAAGAGGGCAAAACTGACCAAAAAACTCAAGCGGGAATGTAGCCTGATAAAGTCATGCAGAAGAAAGCTGCAAAAAAACAAGCTGAGGGCTCAGGTGGCAACATCAGTGAGGAAAAGTGGAGGTGACGGCGGCAGCCACAGCAGCATGAGGGTCAGAGAGTGGCACAATGACATTCTGGAGTGGCCAAAACACGAGGAAGCCCCCAGAGTGGCACAAAGACTGAGAGCGGAGGTCACCCCGGGAAGCAAACAGCATGAGGTCAGACCCGTGGCACAATGACATTCTGGAGGTTTGGGAAAACAGGAAATAGGTCACTTAGTGGCACAATGACACAGTGGAGGTCAACGGCATCAGCCAAGCAGCACATGAGGTCAGACAGTGGCACAAAAGACATTCTGGAGGGGGCAAAAACTGGAGTAGGCCACAGAGTGGCACAATGACAGAGAGTGGAGGGACGGCGGGAGGAAACAAAAAGCATGAGGTCAGAGAGTGGCACAAATGAAAAGAGTTGGATGTCACGGCAGCAGCAGCATGAGGTCAGAAGGTGGCACAATGACAGAGTGTGGAGGTGACGGCGGCAGCCACAGCAGCATGAGGTCAGACAGTGGCACAATGACACAGTGTGGATGTCACGGCAACAGCAACAGCAGCAGCAGCATGAGCACATAGAGTGGCACAATGACAGAGTGTTGAGGTGGGTGGCAATACCAGTCCCTGGTAAAGATGGTTGTTGGCAGATGGAGAAACTGTCAGCAGATGTGTGGCATCAGGCGGGTGGCAGCATCAGAATAGTGGCTGAGGCAGGTAGTTTGAACCCAGACTCATTTCTCACAGTTTGGGTGAGGCGTCATGGCTGATGTAGTCTGACGCCTAAGTCATTGGTGTGTGGAAAAATCCTGGCCGATCCACCCTGATTCATCTTGACAAAGTCAGTCGTTCCACATTTCCCGTGGAAAAGGGGGTTCTCCTTGGGTAACAATGGCCCCCGCCGCACTGAACACCCGCTCTGATGCCACACTACTGGCCGGGCATGGACAGCTTCTACACTGCAAACTCGGCAAGTTGCGGCCACACATCCAGTTTGGCTGCCCAGTAGTCCAGGGATCTTCTAAACTGGGTGGCAGAGTGCTGTCCAAGTAGGCCACCACCTTTTGGGTTCAGGGAATGCTCCATGTCCTGCTGCTGCTGCTGCGCTGGGGGACTCCCCCTCCTCACTAGGCGGTGAAGGAAGCTGCTCATCATGACTCCATACTTAGGTTGCTGCTGATGGAGCTGGTACTGCTCCTACCCCCCCACCTTCCCCCCGCAGCCGCGGCAGTAGTACGTGAGCGCTGAGGAACCCCCCCGGTCAGACCGGTCAGAGGAGGGACGATGCCCGCACATAGCAGAGGCCAACTGACTACGGAGGATTTCCTATAGTATTTGAGTTTTTCTTCCTCTCAATAGCTGGGAAAAAGGCTCCCATTTGGGCCGGTAGCGAGGGCCAATAGGGTGGGGAGCCAGAAGTCATCCCTCTGCCGATGCTGATATTCGGCTGTCACTAGCCAGGCAAATCAGAAGCTGCGGGCCTCTGCACAAGTGACACCGAGGGCTCCCTGCCTCCATCTCTACTGTATACTGCCACGGTGCTTGCGGGTCATCTCCCCTATCTTCCTCATCCCCAAATACCTCCTCCAGCTGCTCCGGGCTCCTCCTCTCTTGTCACCTGGGAAAGAAAATCCACTCATTTTCACCCAGACAAATGCTTCTGCTCCAATGTCCTCCTCCTCCTCCTCATTTCAGTCCCCACCGGACTCAATGTGGCCGCGAGATGAGTCGGCCACGTCTCCAGTCCCCTGCCCAGACAGATTTTTCAGCATCTTTTTCCAGGACATGAAGCAGTGGAATGACGTTATTCATCCCGTAGTCCTGGCGACTGACAAATAAAGTGGCCTCCTCGAATGGCCTCAACAAACGGCAGGTGTCACGCATGAGCTGCCACTGGCTGATATCAATATTGCACAGGGGAGTACTCCTGTCTGCCTGGATCATCAAAAAATCATTAATGGCCTTTCTCTGTTCATACAGTCGGTCCAACATTTTCAGGCTGGAATTCCAACGGGTGGAAATATCGCATATCAGAGTGTGTTGGGGGAGGCCGTTCTGCCGCTACAACTTGAGGAGGGTGTTCCTGGCTTTTTTAGAATGGATAAAGTGCATGCACAGTTTTCCTGGCCATTTTCAGAATGTTCTAAAGATCGGTGGAAGACTTCGGGAACCTTTTCACAACCAGATTGAACACGTGCACCATGCAGGCACATGGACCATCCCTCCTCGGTGCAGCGCGGACACCATGTCCTCCCATTGTCCGTCACCAGGGTTCCGAGTTGCAGTTGGCGGGGAGAAAGCCACACCTCGAGTTCGTGCTGCTTTGACGCGGAGCAGTTCCTCCCCTGTGTGATTTTCGTTCGCCGAGGCAAGCTAGGTGTAGAACTGCGTGACACCGCTGTGCCCTACACATGTGGTAGATGGAGCAGTACTTGTGGGGGCTGAGATTGGTGGTGGTGGGGGAGGAGAGGAGGGGGCGGACATTGGGCAGGAGCAGCATTTGACAAACGTGGAGGAGAAAGCGGCGTCTCCTGTCCAAGTTGTTGGTGTGCCTGGGCAGGAAGCACATTCACCCAGTGGGCCGTAAAGGACATGTACTGGCCCTGACCGTAGTTACAGCTCCAGACGTCCGCGCTGCCGTGCACCTTGGAACAAACCGATAAGCTCAAGGGTTGGGCCCACCTTCTGTTCTCCCATATTTATGAATGCTGGTACGGGCCTTTTTGGGAAAAGAAATTACGGCTTGGAACTCTCCATCTCGGTCGGCACAACCCATTAGTTCTCTGAATGGTGCAGAGTCCACCATTTGGAAAGGGGAGGGACTGCAGTACCAACAACTGGACAGAGTACGGTCAGCTTCTGCACCTTAAAAGGGTTGGACGCATACTGTTGTCTCTTTGCAATCGCCTCGCTGAACGACTACTGGCGCCATGACTAGCTAGGAGCAGGAGCATCTGGACCGGGAAAGATGATGTCAAAAGAGAAACACTGCCTTCTGCGAGGTGGTGGAGCCTTGACTGGCTGCAATGGCATGCGTGCCACTGGGCGCTGTTTGCTGCTGCTGTTGCTGCGGCGGCAGGATGGACCACCCCCATCTGAGCACCGTTTCTCCCAGGCCACCGGGATGGTGACGCGGCATGTGTTTGACGCAGGGCCGTGGTGCCAACGTTAGCTCCCTGGCCACACTTCACTTTTGCCTACAGATTCTACATATACCCATATTCGGCTCTTCTGGTGTCTTAGCAAAGAACTGCTACACCGCCGAGTAATCGGATTTTTACCGCCAACCTCCGCACTGAGTGACTTACCACCGCCGCTTCCTCCCCTAAGCTCCTGTGCCGCTACTTTCTTGGGCCTGCGAAGCGGGTTTTCTACCCCGTGGCCGCTTGGCTCCCGACCTCACACTGCTGCTACCCTGCTGACTCACGGCCACATGACCCACTTGCTGGCTCACCGCTGCCTGACCCCCAAGCTGACGCCCTCTTCTCCTGACGATGATGAAGCCCTTGCCTCACCCGGCTCCCAAGTGCGGTCGGCTTCATCATCATCTATTTGTGTTTTCATCGTCACTGCTGTCCTCATCACCGGTCTTGGTAAGCCGAGGCTGAAACCCCCCACAAACATGACCTCCCATGCCACTCTCCACATCTATACTTTGCCGCCTACTGCAAGAAGCAGGGATAAATTGGCCCCATTTCTTCGCTGCCAAGTACTGCTGACTGCCCTCCTCAAATTGTTCATCCTCGCTATATAGTGGGGCTGAGCCCAGAACCACTAGTAGATCTCTGGCTGAGGGAAACCGGATGGGACAGAGGCGGGCTGAGGACAGGTGAGGGCCGCTGACCCCGCTCCCGGGGGCCATGCCAACTAAGGGTTGTGTCTGACCCTTCCCACCGACCCCTTGGGTGGGGTTGTCAGATGTAAACTGGGAGGAAGAGGATGACCTAGTCAACCAATCAAGAACCATTGGGTTGCTGAACAACACACGGGCCCGCTAGATGACAGCGGCAGTTGAGGCCTTCGCCGAGTTTTTTGACCCCCCGCTGCGACGTCCCCTTGCTGTGCTGCGACCTGCTCCAGGAATGTTTGTGCCAATGCCACTCGCAGGTGCAGAGCCTGCCACCTCTCTGTCTGACATACTGTTTGTTCTAAAATGTACAGACACTGTTTGATGAAGATATCTGTATATGATAAATACACACCCTGTATTTGACTCCAAATGAACCCACTAAGAAGCTTGGGTAACCCTTGGATATAAATTGCGCTCCACAAATGGGCAGGAAAAATTGACTTGTATTTCCGTTTTTAAAAACTCTGTGTATTTTACTAATAAAAACACAAACAGGCTTAATTAATCTTCGATATGAATTATGCTACAGAATTTCTTCTGTGGCGGTGAAAAAGAAAGTTTCTTTTACTGAGTGCAACTGCAGAAAAATACTTAGTTAACCCTTGGATGTAAATTGCGCCAAAGATTTGAGCAACCACAAACTACGAGCTTTGTAGCGTGTTACAATGGTGTGTTTTTTACGCCACACAACAAGAGATAAAATTGTAATTAACCTTTGCTTGTGAATTAGGCTACAGGAAAAATGTATATATTTTGGCGGTGAAAATGACGGTTTCTTGGAGTCACCACAGCTGAATAACAACGCTTAATTAACCCCTGGATGTAAATTGCGCCAAAGAATTGAGCAGCCAAAAATGAAGTGGTATTTGTATTGTAAAAACGCTGTTTCTTTAAATGAATACAACAGGAACTGGCTTAGATCCCCCTTGGATATTCAATGTGCTGTGAGCAGATAGCATTAAAATGTATATGCAGCTGCACTGGACGCACACTGGACTTCAGATCCAATACCCCACAAAATCAGAAATAGAACATTAAGAGAACAGTCTCTGAGACAAGCTGAGACACCCCCCAAAAATCGCTGTATAAAAATGAGTTTCTTCAGTAAGAGCTATCATAATCAGCCGCAGCAGCACCTTCCCTGATCAGTACAGTGAGAGGAGTGTGGAGCTCCCAGCGGCGCGCTCGGTCTTATATAGTGCGGTGACGTCACAGAATCCCGCCGGTCTCTGATTGGCTTCATCTCTGCACATGTCATGCAGGCTATGCCCTTCTTCCTCCCAGAGTGCTTTGCCCCATGTAGCGCCATGTGCTCGCAGCCATTTTATCAATCAAAAACACACTTCGTTCACGCGAATTACCCCAAAGTTCGACTTCGTTCAGAACCGAAGTTTTCCTGAAATTCTAAATGAATTCCACTTTGTTAGAATCAATTCGCCCATCTCTACCCTTGACCCATTGTGCAACACATAGCTTGTATTGTTAGAGCTGCTGTCACTCCTTTGTTCTGATACAGGACACTAATTACCTGAAGGTAAATGAAAACCCATTTTCCCACTGTATTACAGAAAATTCCCCTAAAACTTATAGTTCTAATGGCCCAAACTCTAAAATGATGAAAGAGGCCCCCAAAAGTTTTGGCTCAAAATAGAGACCAGGTCAGGCTTGTACACCACTCTCCATTCTGATCTATGGGAGTTCCCGGTACAGGGGAGCGCTGTGTTCTCCATTCTGTTCTATGGGAGTTCCCAGTACAGGGGAGCGCTGTGTTCTCCATTCTGTTCTATGGGAGTTCCCAGTACAGGGGAGCACTGTGTATATATACATACTATATATACATCCATAAATATAAACAAACACATACATTGCACACTATATAAATACAAGTACAGTTTATAAACACAATATTTATACATATGCATTATGTTAAATACAAATAATGACAGTATATAAACAAACAATATATACACAAACGCCCTACATACACCTACATTCAGGACATTCACAATATATATCTATAAATAATGTATATACACACAGTCACAGTATATGCACGTAATATATACACATACAGACTGTATACACAAATACTAAATATACACACAATAAACACACTGCTTATAAAAGTTTAGTGCTGCAGTCTCCAGTTTCCTCTATGCAGTTGTGTAAAGCAAATGTAGCACTAAACCAGCCCTTCAGCCCCTCTGGGTCAAGGAGGTAAAATCTGCAATGCTCAGACAGGTCATCACTGTGTCAGATTAGAAATACACCTTCAATTACATCCTGGTGTGAGGCCCATCAGTATGATAGATAAGCCCCATTACATACATACACGTACCATATATAAATACTGCATGTACACATATGCACACTCTATACAATTACATACAGCACACACATTATATCGGCACACATCGCTGAGGATCCGGCGCAATGTATCAGCCAGTGAGTCACGTGATCTGCGCCCGCTTTATTGCACAATTAGGAAAGATACATTGTTGCGGCTTATGCAACTAAGCCCCGCCCACATGACCATATTAGGCGCGACAGTCCGAGCCGCTACGCGGTGATTGGCTGAGCGCAGGGGCCGTAGTATCTCTATGAGGACACGGCTCTTCAGATCATTGTAACCGGGGACGAGATGGGGAACGTGGATTTGGTGAAGCTGGGAGGCCTCCTGGTGAAGAACGCCCTGACCGGGGAGGTGAGGTCCTGTGGGGGTAGGATGGGTCATTGGTGCCTGTTCACACAGAGCTCTCTGCCCAGTCATTCTGTTTCCCATCTCCCTCTGCTCAGGGCTGTGCCCCGGCTGTAGTGATGTGTCAGGGGGATGTCCTCACTTCCTGCAGTGTCAGGTAATGGTGGGGGGCGCTCCTGCTCCCATGCACCGGCTCAGGTGTTCAGCATCAGGTGTTTGTTTACCAGATCCTATATACATATTCTGATTATGGGGCCCATGTGTCCACGGGCCCTCCCCTGGGTAGGGGGGGGCACTGCCGTCCCTGGGGAGTAGGGGGGGGGGTCACTGCCGTCCCTGGGTAGTAGGGGGGGGGGGGTCACTGCCGTCCCCTGGGTAGTAGGGGGGGGGGTCACTGCTGTCCCCCGTGGGTAGTAGGGGGGGGGGGTCACTGCCGTCCCTGGGTAGTGGGGGGGGGGGGGGGGTCACTGCCGTCCCCTGGGTGTGGGGGGGGGGGGGGGGGGGGGGGGGTCACTGCCGTCCCCTGGGTAGTGAGGGGGGGGGGGGTCCACTGCCCCTTTCCCCTGGGTAGTAGGGGAGGGGGGGGTCACTGCCGTCCCCAGGGTAGTAGGGGAGGGGGGGGTCACTGCCGTCCCCTGGGGAGTAGGGGGGGAGGGGGGGGTCACTGCCGTCCCCTGGTAGTAGGGGAGGGGGGGTCACTGCCCCTCCCCTGGGTAGTAGGGGGGAGGGGGGGGTCACTGCCGTCCCTGGGTAGTAAAGGGGGGGGGGGGAGGGGTCACTGCCGTCCCCTGGGTTAAGGGGGGGGGGAGGGGTCACTGCCGGTCCCCTGGGTAGTAGGGGGGGGGGAGGGGTCACTGCCGTCCCCTGGGTAGTAGGGGGGGGGGGAGGGTCACTGCCGTCCCCTGGGTAGTAGGGGGGGGGGGAGGGGTCACTGCCGTCCCCTGGGTATAGGGGGGGGGGGGGGGGGGGGGGGGTCATGCCGCCCTGGGTAGTGGGGGGGGGGAGGGGACGCCGTCCCCCGGGGAGTAGGGGGGGGGGAGGGGTCACTGCCGTCCCCTGGGTAGTAGGGGGGGGGGGGGAGGGTCACTGCCGTCCCCTGGGTAGTAGGGGGGGGGGGGGAGGGGTCAGCCCTCCCCCGGGTAGTAGGGGGGGGGGGGGGGGGGTCACGCCGTCCCCTGGGTAGTAGGGGGGGGGGGAGGGGTCCTGCGTCCCTGGGTAGTAGGGGGGGGGAGGGGTACTGCCGTCCCCCGGGTAAATAGGGGGGGGGGGGGGGGTCTGCCGGGGGGCATGCCATCCCCTGGGAGTAGGGGGGGGGGGGGGGGACTGCCCCTCCCCTGGGGGTAGGGGGGGGGGGGTCACTGCCCTCCCCTGGGTAGTAGGGGGGGGGGGGGTCACTGCCCCTCCCCCCGGTAGTAGGGGGGGGGGGGTCACTGCCCCCCTCCCCCTGGGTAGTAGGGGGGGGGGGGCATGCCTCCCCTGGGTAGTGGGGTTTAAAAACATGGGGTGTTCGGGGGTAGCATTTTCATACAGGGCCATTACTACCTTTTGATATTGGTTTGGGGCTTCATACCTTTTTGATGCGTATTCATTCATAAAAAAGGGTTTTTTAGGCTTCTAAAAGTGCCATTGTGGAGGGCTTCATAAAAATTCAGTATGAGCCTGTGAAATTTAAAATGGGGTTTATAAAAAAATACTTTTTTCAAACCCTCCTTTTTGTGGCCTACAACCCTTAACGGGTGTCCACCTATTCCTAGAATCCCCTCTTTGGGGAATGCATCACCCTCTCGGGTCACTATGCTACGACCTTGTTCGATCTCCTTTTCATGTGGGAAACCGGGGCCAGAGGGTTGCTTCCCAAAGACCTGGCTTCTACTGCACCTAGTGGAACCCCATAAAATGCCCCTGAATTAAAGGAACCAAGAAAACAGGCGGGAGGGGGATAAATTCGTTTGTAGAAACCCCTTTTTAAAGGGAAACCCCTATTGAAAGTGATTTGTTTTTTCAAGGTTTTTAAAGTTTAAAAACAATCATTGTAGTGAGACAACCCCTTTAAGAATATATCCAAACAGATCCCCAGTGGGTTTCAGATTACCAAGAAATAAAAAAGCAAATGGGCAAGGCGGCAACTCCCTGTTATCCCGGGGTTGTAGCAGGCTCGGTGTCTAGAAGGGCTTTACCATGGGGTAGGGGCCCCCCTTTTAAGGGAATGAAAATATGCTTTCGATGTTTGGCACAACTTTTCATTTTTTTATTTATTTCAGCAGTCCTATGGAATTAAAAAGGATGTGTAAAATCATGTCCTCTTCTAGCTGTGGTTACTGAAGAGAGAACTCCTGAAGGGCTTATCTTACTTTACTGTAGTTGCTTCTCATCTCATTTGTAACTTGATTATTAAATAGTGGTTTTGATATGATGTCTTTTCTCTGGACAGTGGTAGATAAGATTAGACTAGACTGACAGAGCAATAATGAGTGAATTTTTTTTGCCCCCAGGAGGGGGGGTTTAGTTTTTACCTTGCCATGTGACAGTGGGTCAAAAATCCATTTCCCGGGGGCCACTTTAGCCCACGGCGTACCTTAAAGGGCGACAAAAATTTTCAAAATGTGTAAATGGAAAATTCTCCCTTTTAAAAAGTTACTTTTTACTTTTTGTATTAAATTGCCCATTGAGGGGAACCGGGGAAAGAATAATTGTTTTATTTAGGTATAGGTACTTTGACCCTTGTAGGTAGAAAGTGGGAAAAAACCCCCGTAGATGAGGGTATATCTTTCCCTTTAGGTAATAGGGATTTTTTTCCCCCTGTGGGGAAAAAATACATTTCCCCCGTGATAGGTGTTCTATTTGCCCCTCTGTTGGATGGTAGGGTCAGCTACCTATAGTAGGGAGTAGTGCCCTTGGTATATATGCCCCCGGAGGGAAACGGCTCCCTGACTGTACTCCTAGTCATATGCTTATTGCAAATGCAAAATGCAGGCTGGGCCTAGGAAGGGAAAAGGGCCCACCACTGCTGTTCATAACACTCTTCTTTATTTACTGATGCCAGTGTGCCACATCTAGGTGTCTCTTCCTCCCCATCACCCTCCTTACTGCTTAGGTGAGACAGGGAGGGACGGTGGACATAGGCACAGGTAAAAGGTACAGGCACTGCTGAGGCACTACGACCTACCCAAAGATGCTTCTGCTCTCTTTGCCTCCGCTCTCCCTGCATCAGCACATAGTGACCGAATAATACTGCCGCACCATGACCACATACCACCACAGAGTGGCAGAATAATACTTCAACATCTTGACCACAGATCACCATCACCTAGGTGAATATACCACAGCACTGACCACATCTGCAACATAGTGACTGATATACCACAGCCTGACCACATCGCCATCATAGTGACGATAATACACTACCTGACCAAATCGCATCACATAGTGACTGAATAATACCACAGCACCATGACCACATAGTGACTGAATAATACCACAGCACCATGACCACATCTCACCATCACATAGTGACTGAATAATACCACAGCACCATGACCACATCTCGCCATCACATAGTGACTGAATAATACCACAGCACCATGACACATTCGCATCACATAGTGACTATATACCCAGCCATGACCACATATCGCCATCACATAGTGACTGAATAATACCACAGCACCATGACCACAGATCACTGCCATATGGTGACTGAATAATACGCCATACCACTACTGAATATAAGCCAATATACTAAAACCAATATTACCAGCATACAGTGACCATACAGTGGTGGATACCAGTTGTACACAGGCCCTGCAGACATATAAGTGATTACAGTAAAGTTACATCTAGGCACTTACAGGAGACTTCTCTGAAGAGTTGTTCTTTCTCTTCTCCATCTGCCCCAGACCGCCAGGCTGTCTTCTCCCGGCCACAACTCTTCACTGTAGAGTTTACAAAAGAAACATTAGACTCCTCACTTTATCAGCACTTCTCTACCAATTCCTATCTCTATACAAACTCCCCATCTATAGCACCCAAAAGGATAATTACCCCCTTGTGCTCAAAACAGTAAAAGTGCCCCAGAAACTGCTATGGGGCTCCTATTTGTGCATCAACTTTTAGCCTTGTTTTGTATAAAAATATAGGAAGTAGTTAAATTCCGTAAGACAGTTTGTAAGGTACAGCCCCAAACTAGGTAGGTAGTCCTCAATTAGGTAGGTGTATAGCACCCAATTAGGTAGGTGTATAGCACCCCATTAGGTAATTAGACTTCTAGGTCCTCCATTAGGTAGGTATCTCAGTTCCCTATTAAGTAGATAGGTAGTTATATAGGCCTTCCCAATAAGTAGAAATATAGATCCCTATTATGTAGTTATATAGGCTCATGTAGCTAGGGAGCTATATGCCCCCTGTAGCCAGGTAGATGCCCCATATAGCTCCCTTGGTAGCCAGGTAGATGCCCTGTGGTAGCCAAGTAGTAATATGCCCCCTGTAGCCAGGTAGATGCCCCATAGAGCCCCCTGTAGCTATCTGAATCTAATCTAAAATAATAAAAAGTACTCGCTTCTCCATTGTCCATGCGTCCAGGTCCTGGAGCTGGTTTGTGGTGTGATGTCACCACGCCGCTTACTCTGTCACACCGGTCCTGGGATCTCCTGGGCTGACAGGCTGCCGATCGAGGAGACCCAGCATTGCAGGGGGGTGATGAGAAGTCATGCGTCACGCCCCCTGCGACACTGCTGTGTATGTACAGTGCTCACTGAGTGCTGTATGTACACGAGAGAAGGCAGGAGGGTAACAATCCCTCCTGCAGGAGCAGCTGAACAGAGTGCAGCTGCCGTCTCGGACTCTGTGTGGCCGTTGTGAAATGGCCGTGCGGAGTCAGAGAGATCACAGGGGCCGCGGGCCGGACAACACCTTGTGTTTGACACCCGTGATGTAGATTGTAAGCCCTCGCAGGCAGGGTCCTCTCTCCCTCTGTGCCCGTTTTAAGTCATTTGTTGTCATAATTGTACTTGTTTGGATATGTAACCCCCCCCCCCGAATGGAATAAATGGCGCTTTAAAATGAATAATAATGTCCAGCTGATAACATTTCGGCTATGTTCACACGGCTTATTTCGGGGTGTATTTACAGACTTATTTATGTCCGCACATACGTCACGAAATCCAGGTCCCATCCGTGTCACAAAGTGTGGCGCGTATTGCGCGTCGTAAATAAACTCCCCCTTCTTCACGATGGGGATTTACATTGCGAAATACACCTCAATAAGTGACAGGGGACTTAATTTTCTGATCGTATTTAGACGTATTTACGCCCGCAAATACGTCGCGAGAATACGCCCTCGTAAGCGACGAGGCGTATTTTACATTGGAATCAATCTAATTGTTCATTATTTGAAACGTATTTGCGGACGTAAAGACGTCCGTAAATACGCCCCAAAATAAGCCGTGTGAACATAGCCTTACACCTCTCGGGCTATTGCCGGCCTTGAAGAGGAATAGTCGAGCTATCTTCTCACTGCTGTGAACAGAGCTCACAGGGGAGGCGGAGATGAACCAGGAAGTTATGCACATAGGGAAACTTTAAATTTTTTTTTATAAAAACCCACCCAAAAAAAGAAAATAACATATAGTTGCAAATTGCTCGTCAATATTGATTTTTTTTTTTTTTTGTTTTTGGTAGTGTTCCTTTAAAGCACCAGTATATCCTACTGGAACTTTGTTAGGGTAATAAATTGGAAACTAGACATAAAACATGATACAAGAAAACACTAAGCACATGATGCAAAAAAAATAGAAAGCTTACCCACCAAATGGTGGTTATATTGACTCCTCGGTACATTTAATTCAAAGGGTCCACAAGAATGCCACTGATACAATAAGGCTGTGGCACCAATATTCAGGATACGACTAAATATCGAAGACTGGCAATGGAATACAGCAAAATAAATTCAAATGAAACAATGGGCATCTGAAAAATAAAGTTGTAAGTGCACAGTAATGCACACGCTCCATCAAACCCCCAAACCACTATAAGCACCGGAGGGGAAACGAACGCTCCGGCCAGCAGTGTTCTGCTCCAGGTGACGTCACCAGAGCAAGCTAAGGAAGCTCACCAGCACCAACTACTTCTGTGTTTCAGAAAAATCTAATGGTGCCATAATCTTATTGTGTAACATTGGTGTTCTATGTGTTCCCCATTGATATATTGACTCAGTATATTTGTAGACATTTGGGTGTATTGTAAATCTTCTAGGCCCCTGTGCAAACTTTAGGAAAGTCCCCTCCTACCATGTGCCAGTCATAATATTGGTACCTTCTTTTGTGGCAAAGGGACTTTTGGGCCCCCTCATGCTCCAGGGCCCAGTAGTGACTGCTACCACTGCACCTCTTATAGCTACACCCCTGTTTGACTGGTAAAGTTTCTATTTTTTGTTAAAGGGGTTGTCTCACTACATTGATTCATCTTACCGCAGTCCTGTTTTCTTGGTTTCACTTTGAATTCAGGGGCGTTTACTGGCTTCCACTAGGCTGCAGTAGAAGCCGGGTCTGTAGCTATAGCAACCAGTGATGGCAGCCTTCAGGAGAGATCGAAAGGCTGAGATAGAAACAGTGCTGCAGCCCAAATCAGGAAAAGAAACCAGTGCTGAAAGCTATCAGGAGAGATCGACGGTCTGTAGCTATAAAGCGACCTTTGGAGGATGCTTGATGCAGCCCAAAAACAAGAGCGGGGGATACCCCTAGGGGAATTTTAGGAGGACACTGTTAATGGACAATTTGAAAGTGACTTGTTTTCACAAGATCTTTAACAAAAAAAGCAGCAATCCTTGTAGTGAGACAACCCCTTTAAATCATTTGCTTCATGTTTTCTTGTATCCTGTTTGAGGTGAACACTGTTTATATGTAAGATCACAGGTGTTTGTGCACATTCCTATTCATGTCTCTCTTAGAGGAGTGCGTTTATCCCTAAACACTCAGTGGTCCATATAACCCGACTTGATTTGTAGAGGCCCTGCTTAGAATCCTAATTTTCGTCTTTCCCAGGGTGGCCCAAATTTTACCATGGGCTGGTCCCGTTATTCCCCTCTGGCCCCCCTTCAGCCAATTTTTGTTACGGCAAATATTTTATTTGTACCCAAAATTCTGACCTAAAATCAAAGTTTTGGGCAGCAAAAATGAGTAAAAAACCAGGCAAGTTTTATCACCAATCGAGACTGTGGGCAAAGGAATTTTCGTTTAGACTGAAAGGAGGGCACCCGGGGGTTTGGTGAAACCCATTTGTTGTTTGACTGGTTTCAGGGGATGCCCGGGACAGGACTGAACGTGCTTCTAGTACCTGGAGGCCAGAGAGATCTAGTGACCAGTAGATCCTTGATCACAGGTGATGGTGGACCCTACCTCCAGCTGTCAGTGGGATAGATTTGTCCTTGATGCCAAATAATGTCAGCACTGGTAATGGTGTCTGTCCACCCATGGGTTAAAAAAATGAAACCCCTGTTGGGCCCATGAGTATGGCAGACCTGAAGTTGCTTTTCAACTGCATATACATTCTTGGGAGAGGCAGAAAGGCAGAGTTTAAAAGGCATGTATGGTAAGCTGGTGGGGCTCCCCGAGGCTCCTCTCCACTGGTGGGGCTCCTCTCCACTGGTTTTTGGGGGGTCCCGAGCTCCCTCTCTCCACTGGTGGGGCTCCTCTCCACTGGTGGGGCTCCCCGAGGCTCCTCTCCACTGGTGGGGCTCCTCTCCACTGGTGGGGCTCCCTGAGGCTCCTCTCCACTGGTGGGGCCCAAGAGCCTAACACTGTTGAAATTGTTTGTTTAACCATGGCTTGCCATCTGGACACCTCCTTCTTAGGAGAAGTTCATTGCAGTGATCAGCTGATTGTCACTATTAGTTTATCACAGGCGGGGGCTCTTTGCCATGTCCACTACAGGAAAAATGTAGTATTATACCCTATTATATTTCTGTTCACTCCTCACATAGCTGCCCGAAAATTTCAGCCTTCTTATAGGATAAATCAGTTATACAGCAAGTCCGGCCTCACATGGGGAAATGCAGCAATGTTCATGCATCTGGCCACAGTTTACCTTCGGCTTTATAGATGACGGTTTTGCTAGATCTGACTTTTTCTATCTTCAGGCAGTTGAGCTCCAGTCACTGTGGAGGGACAACGCCACCGTCCTGTTCTTCCTAAGGAGGTTCGGCTGTCAGATTTGCCGCTGGACGGCAAAAGAAATTTCCAAGCTGCAAGAATCCTTTAGTACCAACCAGATCCGTCTGATCGGGATTGGACCAGAGAGCTTGGGGCTGCAGGAATTTATTGATGGAAAATATTTCACAGGGGGTAAGTTTACATATAGAAGACCTGAGTATTTAAAGTAGTATAATTGACAGACACAATGATCTGGCCAGTATTGTGGACAATCTGATAATTGTCTTAAAGGGGTTTGGCCACAAATTAAAATTGACGTGGGCAGCTTGCAAATTAAATAAACATTTTCACAATTTTTCATTATTAAAAATTTTGTATCCTTTTGTTTTAGTGCTCCTTTAGTGATCCATTTTTACAGCTGTCTCAGGGGATACACCAGGGCCCGAGAGCTCCTCGTTCCTGGTCGCACATGATCAGACATCACCTCTCCTATCTGGCAGCTACTGAGTGTTTGAACTCCAGGTTCTGTCATTCTACTCCCATCCTATTTGCTCCTTAGTAATTAGTCAAACAGTGCAAATAAATAAATAAAATAAAAGAAACCTCAATCAGGTCTGTGCATTGTTAGAGAGAAAAATCCACAGGTTTGGTTCCTGCAGGAATTTAAACCTATGTAGTGAGGCAAAAACTTTCCCTCTGAGCTACATTGTAGCTACTTGCAGCTCTATACATAAACAGACCCTTCTTGGACTAGGGAGAAGAAAGGCCTGGTGATGTCATCCTGCTGGGCACATGATCTTCAATTTAAACAATCGCACACACACCTTCTGAGCACACAGAGCTGAAGAGCTGGATGCAGGAGGTATGAAATGAGACTGTGGCAAAACCCCTTTAATATTTACATCAACCAACATGCAATTATTGGCTGCTGCTTAAAGGGACTGAGTAAAGGCTGACGTGCAGTACAATACCTAGTGAGTGGGTGGAGCATGCTGCAAAAATTTCAAAACCACCACTCGTGCTCCGCCCCTCAGCCCGATGCACAGTGTATCGGTTGTGCTTGGAGTGTTCATTTATATGTTACAAACATTTCCTGTCCAGCTATAGGTGTAGATTAAAATTCCCAATTTTTGAAAATGGGAAAATTACAGGGTGCCTGGATTAACCTTAAAAGGAAAATTTTTTTACTAAGGATTTGTTTTTAAAACTTTTTTGTATTAAAACGCAGTGAGAAAAAAGATACAAAAACACTTTTGGTCTTCCCCTGTCCTGGAATCTGCCTTTCTCAGAAAAACCCTTAAGGGGGTTTACACTGGGGGGGGCGGGGGCAGGGTGGGGGAGCCAGGGCAAAACCCGGGGGCCGTTTTGGGGTGGCCGGTTTATTTTGTCCGGTTTTGCGGCCGTCCCTCGGCCGGGGGGGGGGCTTTTCTCCAACGGAGAAAGCCCCCCCCCTCCTATTGAGCATGCCACCACTCTTCTGTTCCGGGGGGTTTCCGGGAAGAACATTGTGCAATTTTCCGGGGTTTCGCCGGATGGAAAACCCGTGCAGTGGGGACATGGCCTAAGGGTATGTTCACATGGCTTAAATTGCCACGTATTTTGGTGCGCATTTCACGCAATATATGTGGCGAAATACGCAATTACGGTCATATTGTACGCGTGGAAGGAGAATTGACATGTCAATTGTTAGTGGTGCTTATGTGCTGCTGACCATGCATGTCAATGGGGCCAACCTGGTGTCAGGGGGTGTGAGGGGGGTGGGGCCTTGCTTTGGAATTACGTGCTGATACAGCACGTGGTTCCACAACACATGGCGTATCGCAACGCTGCTATAAGCCGTGTGAACATAGCCTAAGACTGTTTGTTTTTATAGAAGTTCATACAAAAAGATTAGACACTCATAATTGTATTGAGATACCGGCCATTATAAACGGCGCCTGTATATGGTATCTGCATGGAAATGAACAGAAAATTTAAATTTTCAATTATTTTGCTTCCTTAGGAGAATAATTGTAAAGATGAGATTATTTTGAGGAGTTTCTGTTTATGCAATTCCCTTTTTAAATCTTCAATGGTGGGAGCTTCCCTTAAACCTTTGGAGCCTTCCTTATAGACATGTGATCAGTTCTCCATGGCTTTACTGACCGCTTCAGAGAATGCATTTATGGTTTTTGTATAACCCTGGGTCTTACCTTCATCCTGTTAATGAACAGCCCCAGGGGTGTAATCTCTGCATTACCCAGATGCAGCCGTTATCTGGAGTTTACAGCTTGTATAGACGGTTGTGTAACTGGAGATCTCTTCTCTATTGCAGAATTATATCTGGATGAATCAAAGCAGAGCTACAAGCAGCTGGGATTCAAGAGGTCGGTGACTTGGGAGCCCATCCTTGGATTTACTCCTGTGAATTTTTTTGGGGTGGAAAACTTCTCTAGCTGAAATCTCTAAATGTTCTCTATTCTAATCATATGCTTTCTGGGGGAGAGTCATGCTTACCCCAGGCACGATACAGTCACCTGATGTAGAAAAGGGCCACAATGGGGTTGCAATTTGGATTCAGGTCATTGTAAATATGACCTGCAAGTCAGTGATTTGATTTGGGTCGACCCAAGTTAAATTTTGGCAAAAAAAAGACCCCAACTCTAAGCAGGGGTTAGGGTTATTGGACTACGGTAGAAGGGTAAGGGGGTTAGTGTCCATGCAATTTGGAACTTCTTAGCTGTTATAGGTGCTTTCCAGAGGCCACAAAACACATCCAGATCCCCCCCCCCTCCATAGACTGTAATGGGCCTTGGCTAAGTTGGCTGTGACACCATTCAAATTCTGTGACGTATTTGGCTGAGCTGCAGTCAAACAGAACAGAGTCCTATTCCAGCAGCACTAGTTAACACCCCAGCCCCTCCTGCCTGGTAGGAGCACCGCTAACCTGAATGCGGCCATCCTGAAAGTTATTTGTTTTGACTACTCAAAGGGGTTGTCTCACTACATTGCTTCATCTTACCTCAGTCCTGTTTTCTTGGTTTCACTTTGAATTCAGGGGCGTGTTTACCGGCTTCTACTAGGCTGCAGTAGAAGCCAGGTCTGTAGCTATAGCAACCAGTGCTGGCAGCCTATCGGGAGAGCTCAAACAGGTCTGTAGCTATAGTGACCTGGAGCTGAGGCAGCCCATACAAGAGGGGATATCTAGGAATAGGTAGGACATTGCTAATGGACACACATTGCAGAGTGACTTGTTTTTACAAGATCTTTACCATAAAAAGCAGCAATCCTTGTAGTGAGACGACCCCTTTAAATTTTCTTTATGGACTGAATTATGGATGTAGAGGCCAGCACAGAACTGCTTCCCCAGTTCCCATAACAATGTAATCATGACTACCTTCAGCCACCCCTAAGGGGCGCTCACAGCAAACAGTAAATATCCACCAATGTGTGCTGTATGAAGCGAAGACTGGCAGTGTATACACCACTCTTAACCCAAAGTATGCTGGAATAACAAGCTGTCTTTTCTTTGTCTGAGGGCCATTAAAGCAGACCTGTGAATTTCTGGCATATCACTATAAATCTGTCGACCCATTGGAGACCATGCTGCCTTATGCAAAGTCCTTTTAAGCATAAAACATTGCAGATTTCTGTGTGAATAAAATTAGCATTAAAAGCTACAACCAAAAAAATGGTGCAAATGGGTTAGTAAATTCCCCACATTGCATTGTGCATAACAGAGCTCCATCCCCTATGCAGGTATATAATAAAATGAACAGTGGACAATACTTTGCATAAGGCCAATTTGGATTCATTGGAGCAGTCAGTGTAGTGGGGCCCATTCTGAATTTTGCTGTGGGGTCCTGTAGCTTCCCATGTATACCCCTGTCCTGCTCTGTGCATTAGTAGATGCTCACAGAATCCGAATCGATCTCCTTTGCTCAGGGGTGCTCATTGACATCAGGCATATCTGTGGAGCTCAGGGCTGTTCGCGCTTGACCATTCTGCTGCCCCAGGAGTGGATTATCAGCTCACTTTATAATAGAGAATCCCTTTCTATGTAACTCTCGCTGTAGGTACAATGCTCTCTCCGTGCTCCCTGCAGCTCTTGGGAAGAAGGTCCGAGATATTGTTACCAAGGTGAGGAAACCTCCACAAGTCGAGCGGACGCCAGATTTATCATATTTGATGGTAACACATTCTCCAAATTGTACTTTGCAGGCAAATGCGGACGGGGTGCAAGGAAACTTCAGTGGTGACCTCCTGCAGAGCGGGGGCATTCTGATCCTCAGTAAAGGTAAAGGGATTTTATAGCTGCTATTAATTTCCCAGCAGAAATACAAACCTGTACAGCAGGAGGACGACATCCTGTGGTTCTTTAGCTACTATAGAACTACAACTCTCACCATGCCCAATCAGTGATCCCTGTGGCTCCAACTGTTGAAAAACTTCCAGCATGCCCTAGGTTAGAGATCAGCACCCTAAGCACCCACTGCTGATTTTTTCTCAGGGCGCATCCCCATGGCGAATTGCACCCGTCCCCACAGCCGCGGAGGGGGGGGGGGGGAACCACTTTTTTTTGCGATGAGAAGAGCACGCCCATTGAGAAGCACAGATTCCGTCCGGTTTTCGGACGGAAGATGGTGCTTGCTCAATTTTTTGCCGGCGGCAAACCCATGCAGTGGGGACTGCTGCACAGGCTTTCCATAGAGCACAATTGTACTCATTTTTGGAATGTTTTTCAGGCAGTCCGAAAAAACGCAAACGGCCAAAAACCGTGCCGTGGGGACATGCCCTAACTGGAATAAAATTCTGTTTTAAGGGAAGGTGTCATAGAAACTGTCTTGTCTGAATTAAAAAGGACCTGTGACCTCCTGATATTACCAAATGGCTGCGACCCTCACAGAACTGGAAGGGTCATCCTAACTTTAGGCTTTGCAGGCAGAGTGAATACTGCAAGATTCTAGGAGATTGGAGGAGTAAAAAAATCACCAGCTTTTCTTAAAAATGCCTTTACTATAGAACTTAGTGGACCTGTGACCCCTCCTGTCTGTTAGTAAATCCTTGTGTTCCTTATGAAACAATCCTGGAGCCTCTTCTCTTATATCTCTGTTGTGCTGCTCCTCTGTTATTCCTAGTAGAATTGTATCACTGAATCTGTCAGCTGGGTGTGACCATTGGGGGGTGTCCCTGCACACTGACTGTCAGCACTGATTGGACATTGTCAGACTGGAGGGACACCTCCAATGGGTAACTCAGCTGATAGATTCAGTAATACATTTCTAGGAGGAATAACTTGTCAGCTGGGTGTTACCCATTGGGTGCATGTCCCTGTCCAATCAGGGCTGACAGTCAGTGTGCAGGACATGCCCCTGAAAACTGGAATGGTCACACCCATCTGACAGATTCAGTGATACATTTCTAGGAGGAATAACAGAGGAACAGCACAACACAGATATATAAGCGAATATGCTCCAGAATTATTTCACAGGGAACACAGGGATTTTCTGAAACATACATATTAGGAACTGCTACACATCCTCTTGAAGTTTTATGGTAAATATACACTCATCGGCCACTTTATTAGGTACACCATGCTAGTAACGGGTTGGACCCCCTTTTGCCTTCAGAACTGCCTCAATTCTTCGTGGCATAGATCAACAAGGTGTTGCAACGATGCTCAATTGGTACAAGGGGCCAAAGAGTGCCAAGAAAATATCCCCACACCATGAAACACCACCAGCCTGAACCGTTGATAAAAGGGCAGGATGGATCCATGCTTTCTGTTGTTGACGACCAAATTCTGACCCTACCATCCGAATGTCGCAGCAAAAATCAAGACTCATCAAAACCAGGCAACGTTTTTTCCAATCTTCTACTGTCCAATTTCGATGAGCTTGGGCAAATTGGAGCCTCAGTTTCCTGTTCTTAGCTGAAAGGAGTGGCACCCGGTGTGGTCTTCTGCTGCTGTAGCCCATCTGCCTCAAAGTTGCCGTACTGTGCGTTCAGAGATGCTTTTTCTGCCTACCTTGGTTGTAACGGGTGGCTATTTGAGCCCACTGTTGCCTTTTCTATCAGCTCGAACCAGTCTGCCCATTTCCCCTTTGACCTCTGCATCAACAAGGCATTTCCGCCCACAGGACTGCCGCTCACTGGATGTTTTTTTTCTTTTTCGGACCATTCCTGTAAAACCCTAGAGATGGTTGTGCGTGAAAATCCCAGGAGATCAGCAGTTTTCTGAAATACTCGGGACCACCCCTTCTGGCACCAACAACCATGCCACGTTCAAAGGCACTCAAAATCACCTTTCTTCCCCCATACTGATGCTCGGTTTGAACTGCAGGAGTTTGGGTCTTGACCATGTCCTACAGCCTAAATGCACTGAGTTGCCGCCATGTGATTGGCTGATTAGAAATTAAGTGTTAACGAGCAGTTGGACAGGTGTACCTAATAAAGTGGCCAGTGAGTATTTATTAAAATTAATTTTTCACTTATGTCCCTATCTAGTTTCTAAGAAAATGCTTGACGTTTTGCACTCTCCGTAGCCTTTTCCTTTTTCCTCAGAGGCAGGATTACTATAGGTGATGCCAATAAATAGATTTCACAGGCTTCACCATTTACAATAGGTGATAGATATAGCTTTCATCCTTACCTTCCCTGTACATATTACACAGCATGCCAAATACTCTTTAATAGAAGTTAGTAGGTGATCACAGCATTCCTCCTCCCTACACAGGTCACAGAGCATGCCCACTACACTTTTTTTTTTTTTTTCCTCTTATAGAAGTCAATAGGTGATGGTTGCAGCACCTTTTTCACCCTCATGTGTAGAATACACATGTTTACCATTGGAAAATACAATGTATCTGGATCTTGCCCTGATTAGTAAATATAAATTAAGGGCCTGTCTGCAAACCATCCTCATATTATTCAATAGAAAATCCAAACTATAGTCTACGCAGCTCAGATTTTCTGACGGGCAGATTTCAAGTCTACCATTTTTTTTTTTTTTTTTTAAAGTTGGAACATGTGCATTCTCTTGTTGGATTTATGGCAAGAAATTAACTGTTCCTGATGTTTAGCCAGACAGTCGAATTAAAAAAAAAATTATATACTGGTTGGATTCTAAATATGAATCCAACCAGTATTTCCTCTATCCCGTGAGGACATAGCCTGCAGGTGATACATTCCTTTTTACTGATGTGTTTTTTTTTTTTTTTTTTTTTTTCTTCCCCCCCCCCCCCCCCCACAGGAGGAGAGAGAGTCTTGCTTCATTTCATACAGGAATCCCCTGGTGACCACGTTCCTCTAGAAACCATTGTCCAAACCCTGGGCATCTCTGCAAATGTGACTGAAGGACAGCGCCCACAGGTGAGTCTGTCATAAGACCTGTCTAGCAGCACCTAGTTATATGAAATCTGTATAACTATGTAGCGCTTTGTCGCATTGTCTTCACCTTTTGGTCCTTATATTGTTCCTCGATCTAAAATTTAGGCTGATTTTTTTTATTTTATTTTTACGATCTCTCCTTGCAGTGACCGTTACCTCCCCATTCACCTCTGTTCCAGCGCTGCCGCTCCCCTGGTTGTATGTTTTCCTGGTAGTCGGAGCATCACCGCTGATTGCCTACAGTGGTCACATCTCTTCCTGACCTCGCTGTCTGAAAGTGAATGTGTCGTAGACCACACAAGCCAACTGCAGGGGCCAGGGCCGCCATCAGTCATCTATTAGCCGTTTCAGGCCCCATGTAGCCAAATCAAATGGGGCCGCCACCCATTACTAGTTCCTATTTTTTAACATATCAGTGGGCCCCTTTTGATTAGGGCCCCTGCCCTATTGGAACCTCTGGCAGGGGCCAGGAAGAAACCAGAAGACCAGGGAAGAGCAATGGGAAAGGCAGTTCTGGAACAGAGGTTGGTGGGGAGGTGGTAAACCCCCAAAGCTTTGCTCTCAACATTTTGGCATTCTAATCGCTATAGGAATGTACACATAATTTTGGACCTATAAAATGTTTTAAGGTCCACTAAGACCTCACCGTTCCTCTCTTTTTTCAAAGAAATTTTCTCACCATGCAGTTTGACAAAGCCACTAGCAGCTTCAGACTCCCACTTCCTGATCAGGCTGCGAGATGGTCTGTAGTAGTGATTGGCCTATCAGCTGTGCTGTTCCTAGCTATTCCTGTAAGCGACATGATTGCAGGAGATTTATAAAGTGTAGTACACAAGGCCACAGACCTATAGGGTGAAAGCTTGCAATTTACTTAGGCAAACACTCCATTGCTAGAGAGAAGACTCTGCAGGGAGTGACTCACCGTGGTCAAACTGCAGCTTGGAACAGTTGGATAAGAGACGGAGGACAGAGGTGGGAAGAGGTGGTCAGTAACCAGAGAAACTTGAGTACACTAGTAGTAGATAAAAGCTTCTTTATCTCCTGATCAAAGCAAAATCAAACTAGCAATATGTTTGGTAATCTTCTTGTACTTTTCCCTATCTATTAAAAGCCAATAACTGTAATGAGATGACACAATGTAATGTTTTATGTGCGCCCCCCAGAGGATGAGCCAGGTAATGCTTCTGATTTTTATGTTTCTCTAGTGCATCTACCTTGGGGCTTGCCTTGGTTTCATTAATTTGATGCAATCTGTAGTGAGTGAATGGTGCAGCCTGTGCTGTGTATACCTGTAGTACATAATCTGGTTCACCACCAGCCCTGACCTAACCCTCCCTGTTCCTTCCACAGTGTAACGATGACGTGTGCACGCGATGAAGGAAGGATCCTGGGAGTCACCGGGCGTCTCGCTTCATCATATTCCTTGCACTGACTGCAGGCTTCAGCTTTTATAGGGTCATGATGAGATTCCCAATTTCCCAGGCCATGTCTGTTAACATCTGTATTAAATATTCAGTAACTTTCTCAATACTTTTCTTATCTTTATTACTGTATAATGAAGCAATCTGCAGCCTTCCAGTACACCTTGCTTCAGGGTCTCATTATTTTCTAGATGTCTGCTTGTTGTCAGTGAATGGAAACTTTCTGAGGCTGAAAACCTGTCCCGATCACATCTATCCGGGCCCTTGTTATAATGAATCCGAGCCCCCTGGTCTGGGCCATGGACCAGTTGGATATGATCAGAATTGGTTTCCAGCCTCTGGAGGTAAACAAACATTCTAGAAAGCAAGCGGAGTTGCTGAAAACACTATTGATTGAGTTTTATATACTGACCACTAATATCTGTGGAAGTTTGCACAGGTCTATAATGTGTTCATCGCTCACTGTTGGAGGGAATATAATCTATCTAATCTACAGCCCCTGTACCACAGTCCTCATACATAGTCACCCACCATTGCCCCATCATCCAGATTAGGCAGGATTGATATGGCTGTATTATCACAGTAGATTAGGCCCGATGTATTATGTCTGAACAGAGCTCATGCAGTTGTCATATGGATCCTGAATAGTGTTTCTAGGCTTAAGTTTATATAGTGTTTTTACATTATAGTGATTCCCCCCCTCCCCCTCCTTGCTCTCAATGACCTTAAAGGGAACCTGTTACATTGAATGTACTGTCTGATCGGTGGCCCCCATGTTGGAGCATGAGCTGAGCAGGTTGATAAACTTCTGCTTATTGTGGGATAAGGAGTCCACTGGGTGGGGTTATCAATGATTGACAGCTACCTCTGTATGGATACTCCTACAAGAGGTGTGTCAATCACAATCAGACCACCCACTGGACTCAACCCAGAATAAGCAAGAAATAAATGACTCCTATCCTACAGAACAATATATTACTCTACTCAACCCCTCCTGCCCTTTAAGTGATCTTCAGATCATCATACCTTCCTACTACAGTCACTGGGTGCCCACACTATAGAGGCAGCGGCCTCCTGACTAGTGCACAGGCAAGTAGTTGGTTATCTGCTAAGCATGTGTTAGGCAGGAGACCGTCGCTTCTATAGTGTGGCCGCCCACTGACTGTATTAGAAAGGATGATGGTTTGAAAATCATCACTTAAAGGGGTTGTCTCACCATACAGTAATACACAGCTACAGCCAGTTTCCCATTTCCTGATCAGGCTGTGAGTGGTTCTATAGCAATGATTGGCAGATTGAGATCTACTATTCCTAGCTATTGTTACAGTGACATGATGGTGGGCGAGTTATAATTTGTAGTGCAGCAGCCTCCAGAGCTCTCAGGGTTAAAATGTGTCGTGAACCAGCTCCTGTGCAGAAGAGAAGACTCAGCAGGGAGTGATTTCCCATGGTCCAGAGGCAACTTGGAGCAATCAGATAAGAGAGGGAGAAGGGAAAGGTGGTCACTAAGCAGAGAAACTTGTGTAGACTAGCGGTGGATTAAAAAAAAAAAAATCTCCTGAAGAAAGCAAAATTAGAACAGCCGTGTATTTGGTAATAGTCTTTACATTTCCCTACATGTGGAAAAAAAAACCTTTAATGCCATAAAAATGATATTATAAATATTGTGCAAACACCCAATTAAAAGTACATATAAACTCAATGTCTACAAACAACTATGTAGGCCATGTTACTAAACTAAGCCAACCACCTCCTTTCAATGTTTGATGCTAAATTTGAGTTGTAAAATGGTGGCCTTATCATTTTTTTTTTTCTTCTCTCCACATTTCTGAGTGGGACTTTAATGTAGGTCCTACCCTCTCCAGCTTCGTGTAGACATAAACAGCTAATGATGAGCCAAAGTTCAACCTGTGCCTTGTAATAAATTGAATGTGTCTTATTGTAGGTTCACATTTGCATTGCAGAGGTAGCACGGGACCAGTTACACAACAGCTGCCAACAGTGCCCACCAGCCCTACAATGGGGTCCATTAGGTTTCTGTCATGGCGGCTGTCACTTTGATGGAATAAAAAGCGGCGCATGAGTCTTTCCATAATTTTTAATGAAATCTCGGAGGAAGGCACCGACTGGAACCTCTGACCCAGATGTGATCCGGATCTCAGTCGTCCGTCGGTGCAAATAGACAACCTTCCACCTACCTCCTTGTAATGGCCCCTGCTTTGTGCCCCTGCACTGACACAGCCGTATGATTTATTTTTATTAGTTTTTCTCTACAGTTTTGTAATTGTCTTATTATTTGCACAATGTTCCTAAAAAATAAAAAAATAAAAAAAAAATAAAAAATAATAATTTCTATTGCTCTTTGGTGTTCCCTTTTTTTTTTTTTTTTTTTCTATGGATCACAGCCAGGGTGGGGGTTTGGAACCTCCAGTGCAGAGGTGGAAACAGAAGCCATGGGATCAGTTTCACAATGGAAACCCACGGACCCTATTAATTACAGTGTCTGTCGGGTTTCTGCCATGGTGTCTGTCATTGAGATGGAAAAAATTATGATGGAACATCCACCGCAAGTTTTGATCAAAGCCTCCACCGACTACTGTATGTGAACAAGGCCTGATCTGTCATTGTTTGTGGTTTTTATACAATCTGTTCTTCCATCCTCCACCGATGTACCGTTTACAGCTGTTCACACTTGGGGTTTTCTCTGTCACATTTCCCAGTGCCGCCGTCCTTGCTTACTTAACAGCAGGGGTGTAAATAGAGAAGCCTGGGCCCCAAAACAAACTTTTGGATGACTTCCCCCCCCGCGTCCCCCCCTCCCCCTCCCCACCGCCGACCATGAACAGTTTCCGGGACCTCTTAATAATTGTTCTGCAGTTACTAGATAATACAAGGAGCAACTACCTCACCCTACATATCACCATCAGACTGCTAGCAAACAAATCCTTCTATACCACCACCAACATTACCAGTAACGATACTACATACCGACCCAATTTATACCACCAGAACATGACCACAAATTACCACCACAGTCACTGAGTACTAGTCCCTAAAGAAGCATTTATGCTATCTACAATACATGAAAAAAACTTTGAGGTTCTTAGTTCACACGTTTTGATCAAAAAATGCTTAACCACCCCCGGCTTACAACGGGATCTCAAGGCGGGTGGTCCTACGCTATCTTTACCTCTCAATAGAGCCAGATCCAGACTTCTCATTGGGTCAACCGACCTCCACAATCCAGAGAGAACAATACAAAAAGCACCAACCTTGCAAGCTGCACTGATCTAACAACCTGTGGAGGTGGGCGGGGTGCAAGAGACCAAAATGGAGGCATCCATTCCTCCCTCTATAAATTAAAAGCAATATATGCCAATACAACGTATAGTTCTGCACAAAAAAACATTTCTGAAAAACACAATGTGAACCTGAGTACTAGCTCTACACTATTACTGAATAAATATCAGTATACAAAGACCAATATTACCACCACATAGTGACTGAACAATACCCCTATACTATTACCGACTAAAGATCAATATGCAAATTAAAATTATCATCATACAGTGGCCAATATAGTCTGCAGAGCCTGAGTATACTGGTGTCTACCACTATATGGTCACTGTATGGAGGTAATACACAGTCTGCAAAGCCTGTGTACACTGGTAGTTACCACTATATGGGCACTGTATGGTGGTAATATACATATAACCTCCATACAGTGACTGTATAGTGATAGACACCAGTGTACACAGGCTCTGCAGACTGTATATTACCTCCATACAGTGACCATATAGTGGTAGACACCAGTGTACACAGGCTCTACAGACTGTATATTACCCCCATACAGTGACCATATAGTGGTAGACACCAGTGTACACAGGCTCTGCAGACTGTATATTACCTCCATACAGTGACCATATAGTGGTAGACTCCAGTGTACACAGGCTCTGCAGACTGTATATAACCACCATACAGTGCGCATATAGTGGTAGATACCAGTGTACACAGGCTCTGAGGACTGTATATTACCCCCATACAGTAACCATATAGTGGTAGATAGCAGTATACATAGGCTCTTCAGGCTGTATATTATTGCCATACAGTGATCATATAGTGGTAGACACCAGTGTACCAGGCTCTGCAGACTGTATATAACCACCATATAGTGGCAGATACGTGTACACAGTCTCTGCACACATAAGTGACCTTTGTGACTCACAGGTGAAATTTCTCTGACAAGTCATTGACTTTCCCTTTTCTTCTCCATCCAGTCCAACGGCCATGATGACTTCTCCTGGCCATCACTTATCCCTGTAGATTTGAACACAAATATCTTAGAATCCTTACTTTTGCATGACCTCCTTTACTGCCCCCAACCTCTGTACCAACCTCCCATTTCAGGCCACAGCTTAGAGGCCCAGTTTCCTAGAGTGGAGGGGAGGAACAGAGGATTAACCCCCTGGAGATTGTGTTACAGCTATGACCTGTACCCCTCAGATTCATATTACCAGGTAGGAAAGCCCCGATTAGATAGGTTGGTAGGACTTAGGTATTTAGGCAGTACATAGGCCGTAGGTAAGTAGGCAGGCAGTGGTTAGGCCACAGATAGGTAAGATGTTCTCAGTTAGGTAGGCTACAGGTAGGTAGGTCGATTGGCCCTAGGTAGGCAGTAGCTAGGCCCCAGTTAGGTAGGTAGCCCCAAGATAGGTAGGCTGTAGGTAGCTAGGTAGACAGTAGGTGAGCCCTAGGTATGTAGGCTATAGGTGAGCCACACATAGGTAGGGGGGCTACAGACGAGCCCCACATGGGTAGGTAGGCTGGGCCCCATTAGTAAAAAGAAAAGAAAAAAAAATAAACTCGCCTCTCTCTACGGTTCCCCAACGCGACGAGCAGCAGGTCATTTTCGGAGCCCGTCGTAGGAGGTAGAATGACATCATCATCATCCTCGCGCTGCCTATGTCAGCAGTAGAGGCCAATGTCTGGTAGGTTTAAGGCCTCGTTCACACGGCTTATTCTGCCGCGTTTTGGCGCCGTACTGCGCGCCGGATTTGCGCTGCATTACGGCGCCAATCCGTCGGAGTCATTACGGTAATCCACTGCTCTCATAGAGAACAGTGGATTCCGTCGCTCCTCCCTGCTCGGCGAATCCGCCGGGCGGGGAGAAAGGGACATGCACATTATCCAGGCGTAATACGCGCCGTGGATAATGCAAGTCTATGGGGCCGTGGAGCGGCGCCCCAGCCGCGCTCCGGCCCCGCCCCTGTCCCGCCCCTTATTCACACCGAATTTGTGAGCGCAATACGGCTCACAAATCCGTCGGGAATAAGCCGTGTGAACACGGCCTAAGGCTTAAAGATCTTGGGCCTACCAGGCTGAAGAGCAGAGCGCGGTCATTGCCTCTGAACGCTCAGGACAGAGGGACGGGCGTTCTGAGGCAGAAGGTTATGGCTGCTACGGCGCTAGTTCTGCCCTTGCTTGAGCGCAAGATGACTTATACCGGACACTTGATTAAGGATGTATAATCTCTATCACATCTGTCAAAATAAAGACCCATGGCCCGAACCTGGACCACTGCTTCATTTTATTTGGCCCATTGAGAGCTTAGACAAAGCGAGCAGGGATGGACAGGGTCTGGACGCAGATGACCAGCTCCCCACTTTTGCTGGAGGACACAGCCAGCGCTTGGCAGAGGTGATGGCACCAGCACAGGTAGTAGGTACCATCTTGGATTCCAGGCTCCAACGCACACATCAATACCGCTCTGTTCAACAACATGCAGACAGTGGCACAGCTTGGATAGCCCTACCCAGGCACCTTAGCCACACTCCAACGGCCCTTTGAGGGCAACCATAATACTGATATGTCCCTTGGTGATTTGACACCCCTGCTTTATTCACTGCTCAAAAAACTAAAGGAAACATTTAAACAACACAATGTCACTCCAAGTCAATCACACTTCTGTAAATCAGCCTGTCCAGATATGAATCAACACCCATTGTGAATCAATTTCTCCTGCTGTTGTGCAAATGGAGCAGAAAACAGGTAGGAATAATAGGCAATCAGCAAGACAACCCCTATAGAGGAGTGGTGCTGCATGCGGTGACCACAGACCATTTCTCTGTTCTCATCCTTTTTTGGCTGTTGTTTTGGTCAATTTTGTCATTGGTCCCACAACTAGAGGTAGCAGGAGGTGTCTACAACCCACAGAAGTTGCTCATGTAGTGCAGATCATCCAGGATGGCACATCAATGCAAGCTGCGGCAAGAAGGTGAGCTGTATCTGTCATCACAGTGGCAAGAGCATGGAGCAGATAGCAGGAGACAGGCCAGTACCCCAGGAGATGTGGAGGGGGTCAACAACCCAGCAGCAGGATCGCTACCTCCTCCTTTGTGCAAGGAGCAGCAGTGCCAGAGCCCTGCAAAATGACCTCCAGCAGCCACTAATCTCCATGTCTGCTCAAGCTATCAGAAACAGACTCCATGAGAGTGGTATGAGGGCCCGACTTCAACAAGTTGGTGTTATGCTTACAGCCCAAAGGGCTATACAATACATGGAAACCTCTAAGGAAACATTTATGCTATATACAATACATGAAAAAAACTTTGAGGTTCTTAGTTCACACGTTTTGATCAAAAAGTGCTTAAGCCACCCCCGGCTTACAACGGGATCTCAAGGCGGGTGGTCCTACTCTATCCTTACCTCTCATTAGAGCCAAATTCAGACTTCTCATTGGGTCAACAGACCTCCATAATCCAGAGAGAAAAATAAAAAAAGCACCAACCTTACAAGCATACTGCACTGATATAGCAACCTGTGGAGGTGGGCGGGGTGCAGGAGACCAAAATGGAGGCATCACTTCCTCCCTATGTAGATTAAAAGCAAAATATGCCAAATACAACGTATAGTTCTGCACAAAAAAACATTTCTGAAAAACACAATGTGAACCTGAGTGCCACTGGCAGGGTTGCGGCATATATATATATACACACGCACACCATTACCAGTGGCACGCCATCAGCTAAAAGGGCTATACATTACATTGAAATACCTAAAGAAGCATTTATGCTATCTACAATACATGAAAAGAACTTTGAGATTCTTAGTTCACACGTTTTGATCAAAAAATGCTTAAGCCACCCCCGGCTGATGGTGTGCCACTGGTAATGGTATGTGTGTATATATATATATGCCGCAACCATGCCAGTGTCACCCAGGTTCACATTGTGTTTTTCAGAAATGTTTTTTTGTGCAGAACTATACGTTGTATTTGGCACATATTGCTTTTAATTTATATAGGGAGGAAGGGATGCCTCCATTTTGGTCTCTTGCACCCCGCCCACCTCCACAGGTTGCTATATCAGTGCAGTATGCTTGTAAGGTTGGTGCTTTTTTTTATTTTTCTCTCTGGATTATGGAGGTCTGTTCACCCAATGAGAAGTCTGAATTTGGCTCTAATGAGAGGTAAAGATAGCGTAGGACCACCCGTCTTGAGATCCCGTTGTAAGCCGGGGGTGGCATAAGCATTTTTTGATCAAAACGTGTGAACTAAGAATCTCAAAGTTTTTTTCATGTATTGTAGATAGCATAAATGCTTACAGCCCAACACCATGCAGGACATTTGGCATTTACCAGAAAACACCAAGATTGGCAGATTCGACATTGGCGTCCTGTGCTCTTCTCGGATGAGAGCAGCTTCACACCGAGCGCGTTTGAGTCTGGAGCCGCCATGGAGAACGTTCTTCTGCCTGCAACGTCCTCCAGCATGGCAGTGGGTCAGTAATCGTGTGGGGAGGCATTTCTTTGAAGGGCCGCACAGCCCTCCATGTGCTGCCGGATGTACCCTGACTGCCATTAGGTACCAGGATGAGATCCTCAGACCCACTGTGAGACCATATGAAGGTGCAGGGGGCCCTGGGTTCCTCGAGCAGGAACTGCTCGGCCCCATGTGGTGAAGTGTCACACCCTGCGAGAACCATTGATGCTATGGACTGGCTGCCCTTCCCCAACCACTTTTTGCCCCCAGACTGGCCAGGGGAGACTGATGTTTAATACAGGGTGGGGGGAGAACCCTCAGGAGAACATCGCCCCTTCATCAGGAAAAATGCCCAGGCGCGAGGGGAGGGTCATGCAGGCACAGGGGCCACCACACAAATGGCCCATTTCCCGTCTTTAGCATTTTTCCCCGAAGTTGAATCACCAAATTAGATTTTTTTTCTTTGATTTTGAAAATCCTTCCAAATCCAGACTCCATTGGAGATTCAATCTGATTTTTATTGATCATTTTTATGTTTTATTGTTTTCAGCGCATTCCATTATGTAATGAATAAAGATTCGCAACTGGAATATTCCATTCATTGAGATCTGGGATGTGGGATTTTAGTGTTCTCTTATTTGAGTAGTGTAGCAATGTTTTTTTGCCCCGTTTTGTAAAGCACTGCTTTGCATTTATCAGTACTAACAGTGTGTCGCCCATAGCAGCCAATCAGAGCTCAGCTTTCATTTATTATACTGCTCTGGAAAAATGATAGCTAAACTGGTTTGCAAAGACTGATGCAGAATAGTGACCCAAATACTGACACGTGGACTCGGCCTCAGTGCTCAGCTGACACTGCTGCAGGTATATTTACAAGACGATGATGCTTTACCCGCTTTTCAGCTGCACAAGCAGATTAGGGTTTAGTGTTTCCATTCACTGATGCAAGCAGAGATTTTTTTTATGTAAAAAAGTATATTAGAAAGTCACATAATGTAGTGTCCTACAATCATTAGGAAAAGCCTGGTCTATACAATTTCATGCTGCATCACCACTAGATGGCGTCTATGTAAAGGAAAATACACTGCGGAGATGAGGACACTGATCGGATCACGGTGCAGCCGGCTGCAGGCAGAGCTCAGGAAGCTCTGTCCTATCACTTGTCAGTTGTCAAGCAAGTTCGCCATATTACAGGCTAGAGAGACGGGGAGGGCGCGCAGCATCCAGAACCTGGGGAGTTTTTCATCTGGGAGGGGCAAGAATGGAAATTGACTGTACATATAGTAACAGCAGCTTTATTGGTTTTGCACAAGAGACCCCAGGCTGCTGTAATAGCTGTGGGAAGTATACGGGTACGTTGACGTGAGCAAGTAACAATTTAGGAATTTTTCCCCGTGCAATCCACACGCGTTCCACCTGTGAGGACCGAGTCGCTTGGTGCGGTTTTTTGTCAAGTTTTCCAAAGCCTAGAACATCATTGTATGTGTATTTGGAGAGCAGATGTTGGAAGTGGATTTTGCAGGCAGATTGCTGTCAGGAAATGATTGAACGGTGCTATTCATTTTATAAGTGTCCTGGGCCAGAGCTATCTTATCCATTGGGCAGAATAGGCACTGGCATGGGGCCCCACAAGTATATGGACCCCAGGTGGTGAATGAATGTCCCAGAAATCCAATGCATCTCTGGGCCGGGAATGTTTATTTTACTGCTTGTGTGCAAACAGCTAAAAAAAACCATGGTGAAGCAGGGAGCCATAGGCTCCCTGTACTGCCATTTAGTCTTGTGGGTTGCAGGCTGCTTAAAAGAAGTCAGAGCAGTGTCCTGACATAGGTGGCATGATTTTGGTATGCTTGAGGGTGGTTAGCTGCAGAATAGTGAGTGCAGCTCTGGAGTATAATACAGGATGTAACTCAGGATCAGTACAGGATAAGTAATGTAATGTATGTACACGTGACTGCACCAGCAGAATAGTGAGTGCAGCTCTGGAGTATAATACAGGATGTAACTCAGGATCAGATCAGGATAAGTAATGTATGTACAGTGACTGCACCAGCAGAACAGTGAGTGCAGCTCTGGTGTATATAAAAGGATATAACGCAGGATCAGTAAAGGATATGTAATGTATGTACAGTGACTGCACCAGCAGAATAGGGGAGTGGGAGCTCTGGAGGAATAATACAGGATGTTAACTCAGGATCAGTACAGGATAAGTAATGTATGTACACAGTGACTGCACCAGCTGAATTTTGAGCGCAGCTCTGGAGTATTATATAGGATGTTACTCGGGTTCAGTACAGGATATGTAATGTTTGTACAAAGTGACTGCACCAGCAGAATAGTGAGTGCAGCTCTGGAGTATAATACAGGTTTTAACTCCGGATCAGTACAGGATAATTAATGTAATGTATTTACCCAGTGATTTCACCAGCAGCATAGTGAGTGCAGCTCTGGAGTATAATACAGGATGTAACTCAGGATCAGTACACGATAAGTAATGTATGTACAGTAAACTGCACCAGCAGAATAGTGAGTGCATCTGGAGTATAATACAGGATGTAACTCAGGATCAGTACAGGATAAGTAATGTATGTACAGTGACTGCACCAGCAGAATAGTGAGCGCAGCTCTGGATTATAATACAGGATGTAACTCAGGATCAGTACAGGATAAGTAATGTATGTACACAGTGACTGCACCAGCAGAATAGTGATGCAGCTCTGGGTATAATACAGATGTAACTCAGGATCATAAAGGATAAGTAATGTATGTACACAATGACAGCACAGCAGAATAGTGAGCGTCAGCTCTGGAGGATAATACAGATGTAACTCAGGATCAGTACAGGATAAGTAATGTATCTACAGTGACTGCACCAGCATAATCGTGAGCGCAGCTCTTGAGTATATACAGGATGTAACTCAGGATCAGTACAGGATAAGTAATGTATGTACAGTGACTGCACCAGCAGAATAGTGAGCGCAGCTCTGGAGTATAATACAGGATGTAACTCAGGATCAGTACAGGATAAGTAATGTATGTACAGTGACTGCACCAGCAGAATAGTGAGCACAGATTTTTAGTATAATACACAATAAGTAATTTATTTACATATTAAAGAATTCAGTAACTTAATTATAGGTCTATAAACATAATACAAACTTTATGATAGTTTTCACATCCATGTACTGTAATTGTATCATAAACCATATGTCTATCAAATTCATTTGCTTTTGTCTTATTTCCCAAGATATCCTATTAAAATGCATATTTCTGCCGCTCTGTATTAGTTCTTAAGTAACTCCGCATGTCTGTCCGCGTTCTTGTGATCAGAATTAGGCTATAGATCTAATTTCTTTGGTCGGGAGTTAACACTTTTCCAGAATCTTGTATAATTTTTCTCTTTATTTTTTACAATCAAGAAAATGTCTAAACCTGATTGATGAGTTACTGCCCTTAAGATGCATCTAACCCACCTGGAATTTGTACCAGGCAGTGACCTGTTGGAGGGAGACAATATCAGATGGGAGAGTAAGGATACTTCACATGTCCTGCTTTAGAAGTGACCTATCATTGGGACCTCAGTCAGAGCTTCCACTGGAGAGATTATTATACTGAAAACCTTGACACTTGTATATGACTTATCTTAAATGTCAAAAACACAAGTATAAGGGAATGAAAACTTGCTTATTTCTAAAATGAAGGGTCCATGGCGCTGTAAAAAGTCATATTGATTTTAATGGTGACCTTACAGTTTTGTACAGTAGACATGTCCTGTGGTCTGATGAAACTAAAATCGAACTGTTTGGACATAATGACCATTGTTGTGTTTGGAGGAAAAAAGGAGAAACTTGGAAGTCTAAGAACTACATCCCAACTGTGAAACACGGGAGTGGCAATATCATGTTGTAGGGTTGTTTTGCTGCAGGAGGGACTGGTGCACTTCACAAAATAGATGGCATCATGAGGAAAGAAGATTATGTGGCAATAGTGAAGCAACATCTCAAGACATCAGCCAGGAAGTTAAAACTTGGGCAGAAATGTGTCTTGAAAATGGACAATGACCCTGAGCTACTGCCAAACTGGTTACAAAGTGGTTTAAGGAGAGCCAAGTCAATGTTTTGGAGTGTTCGTCACAAAGCCCCGATCTCAATCCTATTGGAAATGTATGGGAAAAGCTGAAAATGTCGGTGCGAGCAAGGAGACCCCCAAACATGGCTCAGTTACACCAGTTCTGTCAGGAGGAAGGGGCCAAAATTCCATCAATGGAAACATCCTTCATGTAGAGGAGATTTATGACATGTACAATGATAGACGCCATTGAGGGGCCAAACATTATTACGCAACATCCTGATTAAGTAGACATAACTCTGTCAACTAATCAGGCACCATAGAAGGTTCCCATAGTGTCTTCTTCTGCAGTTTGTGTAGGCTGAAGACATTCCCATGAGGGCACTCTGTTCATTTGAGCAACCAAAAGTGGTTGGGCCATATCTTTAGTATCTGAGAACCAGGGTTCAGTTAGTTGGTGCTGATACACCCACTGGACCTTATTTTTGAACTTCTAATGCATCCACAACATTGCACTTAGTATCTTTTCTTTGCATTAGGACAAGAGTGTCAGACTCATTTTCACAGAGGTCCATGTTAGCATTATGGTTGCCCTTAAAGGGTCAAAAGTGCACCACGTGGTCAATAGCAGGCCAAGATGTCCTAGGTTGTATAATAGCCAGCCTCTTCCACCAGCTTCTTCCACCTCTTTAGCACTCGCCTTCCTTCTTAGGAGGGTGGCTAGATTTGTGGGGTAGGGCTGTCACATCTGTGCCACCTTCTTTGAGTTGCTGAACATGGCGGTGTGGAAGGTGCATCCGAGCTCCCAATGCAAGATGATGCCCCTTCCACTGTGGTAGTGCTGATGTCTCTTTCAAGAGCTGATTGTGTCCTCTGAGGACAGTGAACCTTCATTGTCGGGACCTTCTCTAATCCTGGCTCATTGTGTCTAGGCTGTAAGGGACCACATAAAATAACGTAGTGGACCCAATTCATGGTGACCTTTAGTTTGATATATGTGCATTAGGAGCATGTATTTTTTTCCATGTACGAAAAAGCACTTGACAGAGATGCCACCAGCAGCACAGTGAATGGGGCACCATCTTGCATTCGAAGCCCTGGCGCAACTTCCACATTGCTCTGTTCAGTAACTCACAGGTGGTGGCCCCTCTCCGACAGCTCTATCCTGGCTCTCTATGCATGGTATCTACATAGTAGGAAGGTGGAAGAGGCTATTATACAACAAGTAGGACACCTTGGCCTGTTACTCACCACATGGTGCATCTTGGCTCCTTCAGGGCAGCCATAATGCTTTCATTACAAATGAGTTACACTACAATCATGATACATTCATACAAGCATACATGATGGTCGTGTTATAGGGAAAACATTATTTGGTTCTGCACATCCCAGAAACTTTTTTGAGAAAAATGAACATAGGTGCACACTAGTGTGGCAGCAATATACCTACACATTCCAATACCAGCACACTATTAACTGGAAAACTATCAAAAAGAACATAGGAATTTTTGGAAAAGCATTTCTGCTACTTAGGATACATGAAAAATGTTTGAGGTTCGTAGCTCACATTTTTGATCAGAGCTGCTTAAGCCCATCTCCCAATCAGCAAGGCAACCTCAATACAGGTGGGAACCTGCACTAACATTACCTCTCTTGAGGTCTATTCAGACTTCCACATTTCAGGGAGCGAAGGTTTTTTGTCTGTGCAGAACCAAATATTGTTTTCTAGATTGTCCGTATGGGGGAGTGGCTGCCTCCTCTTTGATTTTTTGCACTACACCCACCTGCACAGGTTTTTAAATCAACGCAGAGAACCTTGTAGCTGGAAGGTAACTTGTAGTCTGAACAGACCACAAGAGAGGTAATGTTAGTGTAGGTTCCCACCTATATTGGGGTCTGTTCAGAACTCCACATTTCAGGGAGAGAAGATTTTCAGCTACAAACCTGTGCAGGTGGGTGGGGTTAAAAAAACCAACGAGGGGACAGCCACTCCCCCATAAACTTCAAAAAAAACAATTTTTGGTTTGCACATCCAAAAAACCTTCCTCCCTAAAAATGGGGAGTCTGAACGGGGCCCAAGAAGGTCACTTAGTGTTTTTGAGGTCCCTTGCGATGGGAGGTGGGGCATAAGCGTTTTGACCCAAAAATGTGAACAAGAACCTCAACATTTTTTTCATGTTCAAGTACCCAAAAAATTTTTTTCCAAAAATTTCCCTATGTTTGCTTTTAGTTTTAAATGTTTTGCAATTTTGGGGTTTGTGGTCTTTTTTGGGGGGACTCCATCCCTACTTGTTGTTTTTTTCCCCTGACTTTAAATCACTATTATAATTATATGTCTTCATTTTAAGAATATTCTTTAATAAAATTCTAATTTATTAATATGTTGGCAGTTGTGATGTTGTTTTCTTTGGTTGTCATGCAAGGGGGTAGGGGAAAATTTTGGGGTCAAACAAACAGGGCCCCCCCTTTTAAAAATTTTTTAGGGGGGGAATAGGTTTTTTCCCCCTTTAAAATTTTTTCCCCCCCCAATTTTTTACCAAACCCATAACTTCCCCCAAGAGGGCCTTTAATAAAATTCTCTAAAATTTCAATGTTTTTTTTGGGGGTTGAGGTCTTTTGGGGGGCGTTTGAAAGGGAAAAGGGGGAACCCTTTCCATGGGTCCTAAAAAACAATGTATGTAACAACATCAGTCAGATGTGACCTTCTAGCTTGGAGCTGACTGGTTGTTCTGCACAACACCCTTGTTCTTACTTGAATTTAATCTATGATTGTCTCTGTCTTCCAAACCCGATAACAAAGATAATTGAAGCTCGGAAGATGTTTCTCTTGGAAACCTCGTGCACCGTCTGATGTTCATCCAATTTCAGGTCCAAACAAATGCATTCCCCTCCCAATCTGTTTTCAATAATTGATGGCAACAGATTCATAATGTCTTCAAATTGGTTTACAGAGTTGTAAACAATTACCCAGAGTTTATTCAGAACGCTCGTCCCGCTGATTCGTAAATGAATAAAGTGGCGAAACGTCTCTGTCGTCTTTGTTTGTGAAAATTAGGGATTCATTTGCTTCATGGAGGAAGGAAGGGGGCAATTAACTATTATTTTATATTCTATGGAGAAACATTTGCAGGTGGGAAGTTAAAGGAGCCGTCAATAGAAACGGATTGTTGTAGCTTCACGGTATGAGAGATCTAACGGTAACCACAGAAAAGGTGGTGGGACCTTCATCGAATCCAAGAAGGGTAGAAGTCATGGTCCCAGCCACTTAGTCATAATGTTCCTCTTCAGGAAACTACTTAGTAGTGCTGATCAAACCATTCGAAAAAAGTTAAGTCCGAGTCGAACTTCACGATTTTTTAGAACTTGAACATTTTACTGTTTGTTCGAGTAAATGTTCGTGTTCAAAGCTATTTTAATAGTTTTTAGGCGCATTAAATAAGTGTAAAACGCGCCTGAAAGTATGATCCTCTCAAAAATCTGCCATCTGGTATACCTTGCATAGTAAACATAATGGGCGACATTTCCCAACACCCCAACGCCAGTTTTTTGGTCTATATTGCGCTAAAACCGCTTTTGATGCCATATTTTGGATGTAAGTGAACTGTTGTACACCAAAACTATGCGCATTATATGCTGGGACCGACACATTGTAATACACCTAGAAATGATGCGCTGTGCACCTCCATAACGGAATGTGCCTATTGAGGCGCATATCATATCATTACCAGTGTATGTGTTTGGCGCATTACAAGTATGTGTTAGGCGCATTACAAGTAATGTGTTAGGTGCATACAGTATGTGTTAGGCTCATCTACAAGTATGTGTTAGGTGCTTACAAGAAAGTTTTTGGCGATTACAAGTTGTTTGGGCGCATTTCATATACTTGTAAGATAAGCTATGCACCTTGTCGCGATTACCTCGATAGGGGCATTACATCCCTCCCAATTTAAAATTTTTTGTGCCATGCAATCATGGCACATAGCAAATCATTAGAGATGTGCCCTATCGAGGCACATCGCACACGGAGGCGCATAGCTTATCATTACAAGTATATGAAATGCACCTAACACATACTTATAAAATGTGAGATGTACCAAACACATATACACTGGTAATGATGTGCTATGTGCCTCAATCGGCGCAATTTGGTATGGAGCGCATCATTTTTAGGTGCATTATGTTTACTATGCAAGGTATACCTGATGCCAGATTTTTGATAGGGCCGGACTTTCTGGCGCACGTTACACTTATTTAATACACCTAAAAACTGACGTAGCACCGACAATTATCGGACCTCTCGCCCAATGTGCTTAAAAAGGCGCATTGCGCAAATCGCGGCGCATATCTTATCATTGGAAGTGTATGTAATGCACCTATCGCATTATAAGCTAGTAATGATATGTTATGTGCCTCCTATAAGAGCATTACATACACTACCAATGATATGCTGTGTTATGGAGGCGCACAGTGTATCCTTTTTAGGTGCATTTCAATGTTTCATGCCCGGCGTATAATGCGCCTAGTTTTGCTGCACTGTTATGGATGGTAATTCCAGCTTCTCCTCACCTGTATAGGTATAAAAATGAACCCGAACATCTTCTCCCATTGACTTTAAAGGGGTTCGACATTCGAGTTCGACTCAAACTTGGACCTCAAACTTTGAGAAGTTCGGTTCGGACTCAAACTCAAACTTTTTAGTGTTCGATCATCTCTACTTAATAGATATGGAAGCCTATAAAAGTTCTTTTATTGATTCCATGATGCCCATTACTTAGCTTAGCTTACTGGGATCAGGATCTACACATATTTACAGAACAGGAGTCTCTGAACCAAGCTGCCGGCTTTTTCCATAAACTTTTTTTATTTTTTTTAAAAGCCCCTTTTTGATTCCAAATGATTTTTGTATAACCGAATGGTTACATACAGTCCAAGCAAAAGGGTAAATGTTTTAAAACTTTTGATTTTCCAGTTCCAATTACCCCCCAAAATTTACAGCTTTGAAGTGGGGGTGCCATCATTTTATAGAAAATCATTTTTTGCTATCTCATAAAATAAATTTTGACTTCAAGTATTAGCATCTGCTTAGTTCGCAATTCTTTTCCTGTAACTGCATTGTTACTGTTTCGCTCCAAAAAATTTTAGTTTTAAATTTTGTTATTATTTTTTAGTTCTTGCAAATCCGTTTTTTGGCTTTTAACACTCTCGAATCCAAAAGGGCGCTGGTCAATTAAACAGGCCCCACCAAAATCTGATCCTGGGTCTCTTCTACACGTTTCCAATGGGGGGTGCAGACTGGTTGACTCCCGGGGTACAAAAAACACCTTTTCTTAAAACCTTTCCCTTTACAGGTGTTAAATTTTGGTTTTGGGGTTGGGGGACGTGGGGGCCAATACAGAAAACCACCTCTTGTCATTCAACCATTTCTCAAAAAACCCTTGAATATGCTTTGGGGGGTTCGTTTTCCTGCTGGACACTAGGGGTGACATGAAATGAAGTTGGCTCAGACAGGCCGTTCTAAATAGTTTTAAGAGCAGTGTAGAATGACCAGTATGATAACCGTTCAACTGTGGTTCATACATACAGGTACATAGTAGGTGGAGCGCAAGGTAAGCCTGGCGCGGAGCCTGTCTGTGCCGCATGGTAAAAAAGATCGGCTCGGGCCAGGCTTATTGATGTTAATTATCAAACTATATTAAATAAAATAATTTAGCAAAAATATAAAAATAATATAAAATTATTTAATTTAAAATTATTGTCTAATTAAATAAAATGTATTTGTAATGAAATAATATAAAAGTAATATAAAATTATATATTCTAAAATTAATAAGTTAAATAATATAAAATTAGAAAACCAATATAGCTTTTTCCCCCCAATAAATCCGTTATTAAAAATTTAAATGGGATTTTAAATAGTATTACATTGATTACAAACCATCAAAGAAAAGCCTTTTAAAATGGGAATGCCCTTTGAATAGAAACAAAGTAGTGATCTTGCTTGGTGCACTACAGGTCCCAGCAAGACCTGTGTTGTGCTGGATCTTGCCGTAGAATAAAGGTTTAGAAAAAGTAAAAAAAACATTTCCACACTGATCATTTCCGGTTTAAAAATTTTGGGTTTCATTAAATTTGTAGAAAAAATAAAAAAAAAAAATCAAAAACAAAATTTTTTTAAATTAACTTTAATGAATTTTTAAATTACAAAATCAACTAAAATAAATTTTTCACTAGTCTCTATAGAGAAGGGGAAGTAAGGCTGTCCCACGCACTGTCTTAAAACCCGGAATTTTCGGCACTTTTATTTTTTTAAAAAAGTGCAAAAAATATGATCTTTGGGGCCCCCCCCATAGACGGCAATAAAAAAGACGAGCTGTATCTCCAGAGGTCTCTTTCTCTGCTTTTTTTTGGCTCCAGAGTATTTTTACAAAAATTTTTGTATAATCCCGGGGGGAAACTTTTAGTTTTTTTTTGGCATCTTCCCATTCATAAAAAATTGTATGGGCCATCGAAAAAAAACGAGAACGCCCGGGCGGTTTTTGGTGCAAAACGGGGAAAAAAGACTGCGGTCGTGAAAAGGAAAAAAAACCATCCGTTTGGGGACTTTTTTTTTTCTGATGGGGTGTACCATGGGCCAAACCAGAATACAAATGTAAAAAAATTCTTAACTATGTTTTGACAAAAAGCCCCTTTACTCTTCCCCAAACTTTCCCCTAACCACAAATTGAGATTGACACAGGGAGAGCGGTGTGACGTAATAGAAAGAAAAACATTTAACAGCATGATTAATTGTTCAGGAGCTTCTGTTCTTCTCTACAGAGTTTGAGGCAGTTCATTGAGTTGATTGATTTTCTAAAGTAAAATTTATTATATTAATAATAAAATGTTATTTGGATTTTTAGAAACATTTTTTTTAGAATAAAATCTTCCAAAATACTTTTCTTTTTATTTTTATATAACACAAAATTTTTGGGGGATCAAAAAAAGGTGGGTTTCAGTAAACCCACCTTTATTCAACATACAGCAAACCCCGGCACACCACAGGTCCTCTAAAACCTCGGGGTGCGCCATGAAAGATCCCTACCATATTTTTTCTATTCACTGACATGCTACCTTTTATTTTATTTCTCCCTTGCGGGTGATGTATCTGAAAATCATGAAAACACTACATTCCACCCCTGAAAACTACCCATTGAGAATGGGATGGGGATAAATTTTTGCATTTTTTTGATTATTTCATATTTTTTTAATTTTTTTAATTTTAGATAATATAAATATAATATATTTTTTTGGAAATTACTACCCTCCCCCTCTTTTTAAAATATAATAAAAATATATATAAAATTTATATTTTAATTATATATATATAAAATATATATATAAAAAAATATTTTATATAAAATAAAAAATATAAAATATTTTATAAAAAATATTTTAAACCCTAAATCACTATTTTTTTTTTTTTTTTTTTTTTTAAACTAATCTTTACCTAAAAGGGCTCTCCGTAACCTCTCCCCTCCTACATCTCGGCCTTCACCCTCCGGATCCCTCCCCTCACACAATCTCCGCTCCTCCAGGCCCTTTCCCTTCTTTGCTCTTCTCTTACTCCCCACAAACCGTCCCCCCCCAAACTTCCCCTTGCTTCACCCATTCTCTGTAACTCACTGCCCCAAAACATCAGACTCTCCCCCGCCCTCACCAGCTTCAAAAGCAACCTGAAAACCCATCTCTTCAGGAACCTATAAGCTACTGTATTCAATGTGCTACCCCTCAAACAGGTCTACCCCTTTTAGATCAAATTCCCTTCAAACCCTTTCCTTTAACTTAAATCTTCCGGGGGCAAGGTCCTCTCTCCCTCTGTATCATTTTTTAATCCACATATGGGCCCACCATTGTACTTTTTTGGGATTTAAAGTTATGTATGAAAACCCCCTTGAATTAAGCGCCCTTTGGAAAACAATAATTTAATTTTAAAATATTAATTTTCTATGACAAAAATTTAATTTTGTTTTTAAAACATTAAATTTAATTTTATATATTTGAAAATTAAACCTGAAAAATTTTTTTTTTTATTACTTTATTGATATAATTTTAAAAAATTTAATTGATTTTTTTTTTCCCCCCATGGAAACTCAGTTTTCCACTTTGACTCCTCGGGTTTCAGGAAAGCCCCACTTTGAAATAAGGGGAAAACCCACCCCAAAACAGCGTCGGGCAAAGATGAGGGCTGGTTTGGGCTAAATACCCCCTTTTGCTTTCCCAAGGACCCAGTGGGTCAAAAGCAAATTGGGGAATTTGTTAAAAACCAAAAGAGGGGCGCTTGGGGCTTCCCCAGCTCCCTTTTCCTATAATGCCTTTTTATAAAACATTGAAATAATCTGCCGGGTTTCCAGAAGTAATGTCCCCTATTTTTTAACTGCCCAAATTTTCAAAAATTGCCCTAAAAATTATAAAAGGTGGTGCGATGCCCTCAGAACGCCCCCTTCTTTGGCACATTGCAAAGTGCAGGGCCATGCGCCAGGCCAAACGTTCATAAGATGCGCCATGCGTTGTCAGATTCGGTGACTAATCACTTTTGATGCATTTAATGCCCGAAAATTAAAACTGACCCCTTCATACTTTGTCCCCCCTAAAAAAATTTTCCCCCCCTTTTTCATCCCCATAGAAATCAGTGTAATAAAGAACTAAATTTTGGGTAGGCCCCCTCACATAGAGCTAGCAATAAAAGGTCCCCAAACCCAAACCTGGTCAAGTCTCCAACATCTTTGGCGTAAACCCCTCCCCAATCCTCACTTCCTCCCCCCCAAACCTGCCCATTTCCCTTAAATTTCTCGCCCCTTCCCCCCTTTTTCCTTTGATTCTTCCAAAAACCCATTTGCCCCCTAAAGGGCCCGGGCCCTATTGATTTTAAACCCTCACCTCCAATTTCCAATTTTCCACTTTTCATATGTTTTTGGAAGCTCGAGCCAACAATTCTATGATATTGAAAGGGGAAAATCTCTCCTTGAGGAGAGGAACCAATAAATTTGGGGCCCTTGGAGGATTTACTTGCCTTTCAAACCTCCCGACTGTTTTGAATAAAAAAAAAGGCTTAGGGAAAAGGCTGAAGAGCTCCACAGCGGCCCTATTGGATGTAGTTATTCTCATTCACATGTAGCCGCAGGAGCCTTTGGAATGTGAAAGGGATTTACCCCAAAAACCATTAAGTCCCCCTACAGACAGCTTTTTTGGGGGGAAATTTGCCCCTCATCAATGCAATGAAATAAAATTACGGGGTTTGGGGCGGGGTTGAGAGGGGAGGGGGTTTTCGAAAGGGGAAAAATCTCCTTTGAGGGGGGAAAACCAATAAATTGGGTTGGTGTGGGATTTTACTCCTTTCAGCCCTTTCACTGCTGTTTTCCATAAAGAAAAGGGCCTTAAAGGGAGCAAAAAAAGGGGGGTTTTGGCTCAAAATCCCTTTCACATTGCTAGGCTCCTGCGAGTGACATTTGAACTGAGGATAACTACATCCAATAGAGGGCGCGGTGGAGCTCCTCAGCTCTTTTCCCATAAACCTTTGTTGCAAATAGCACCGCGGCCCTACCTGTGCCCTGGCATCTGGGGCAAGTGCCACCGTTGCCCCCCGTTTTCGGGTTGAGGGTGGCACTCCTCCCCAGCCCCCAATACTCACGGCGGCCTCCTGCTGCGCACCTTTCCTACTGGGCGCGCACGTCCCCTTTCTCTAGGGCACCGGGGGTCACGGCTTGTGAAATTTTAAAAGGGGCCAGCGCCCCGGGTAAATGGGAAATTTGGGCCGGGGGGCTGCCTCTAAATTACCTGGGCCTTTCCACCCTCCCCCGCCTAAATCTTTTTTGCCTTTTTCCTACTGAGAAAGCGTTATTCTAGTTTTTTCCCTAAATTCCCCCATGTACAAACCTTTTCTCACCAAATTCCCACACCACAACCTTTCCCGGGCTGTCCTGACCTTCCTCCCCCCCCTTGTCCCCGACCACGAGTCTCCTTTTGGGTTTTGTACCACGCACACCTCGGTTTGCCACCCAAAAAGGGGTTCCCCGCCAGTGGAACGCCCGGGTTAGACTCGCGTTTTCACAAGTCCAACCCGTTTTGCGGCGGGGCTCGGGTTGAAAACGGGAACCAAACTTAGACTCTGCCCCTGGCGTGACCGCTTGCGGTAAACCCAGGGGGAATCCACCCCCCGCTTTTCGTGACACCCCTTGTTTTATGCAAAACAGTCATTTATTTTCTGAATGTCAAGCAAACCCTCACACCAAACCAATTTATTGGTTCCTCTCCTCAAGGAACATTTTTTCCCCCTTTTCCCAAAGCCACTCTTGCCTCCACCCAGCCACCATAAGTTCTACGCTGCCCCTGAAAGGGGCTAATACCCCGAAACAGCTGTCTGTAGATAAACCCTTTAACGGGTTTTTGGCTAAAACCCCTTTTCACTTTGCTGGGTTTCCTGCGAGCTACATGTAACTGGGGAAAAACTACATCCAATAGAGGGGGGTGGGGAGCTCCTCAGCTTTTTTCCCATAACCCTTTTGCTTTAGATATTTAAAAGTAAAAGTCTTCTGTACCACATTTTGGGCCACCATCCCAGCCTTGTGTGGGCCAGTCTGAGTAAAAGCAACAGGAATAGGCTTTATCAAAATATAAAAAAACACCCCCAATGTGAACAGGCCGAAAGCCCTAAATTAACTGACAAAATAAAAAGGGGCCCGTAGACCCATTAACATGTCCCTTTTAATCAAAAATTAATTGTCGGGCGCACAAAAATTACCCATATTTCCAAACTAACATGACATCATAGCGATCTGAAAAGAACATACATTGCAATATAATAATTTCCCTCCTACAGAAAGCCCGAGACGACACGCAGCACAATTATGGAGATTGATATGTACATATATATAGATATCTATATATATAATTTATAGTTTTAAATTTTTATATATAAATTTTTTTTTTTTAAAACCCCAAAAATTTCATACCCCCTTTATATTTTCCCTAAAACGAATCACTTTCAAGCAACCGTCTGATGTGTGAAAATGACAAGTCCTGAATTTCTTTGTTTCCGTAAAAAAATATTGAGCTTTGCGTAGATTTTTTAGACGGCGCACTCCCGGACTAACGGCATTATTATATTTTTATATTTATATATATATATTTGTATCTCGTATCTTACAAATTTTTTTTTTTAAAGTGCATTGACTTTTATGAAATGAAACTAGATAAAAAAATTTCTTCCCAAAAGGGCCCCAAAAAACCTGTAATTTCAAATTTGCATTTAAAAAGGCGTTTTTTTTGTTTTTTGTGGGCTTTCCTAACATAGGAGGGGCTTCAGTTTTTGGTACGTTTTTATAAAATTTGTATCTACATAATATTCTTGGGTTTCAGCTACAAAAAAAAAAAACCAAAAAATAAAATTGGGGCGGCATGGGGGATTTCCCCCCGGGGGTTTTCAAAAAGGGCAGGGACAGGGGCGGGTTTGTTCCCTTAAAATTTTAATTTGAATGGGAAGTCGGAAGTAAATTTATTAAATGTAACTCCAACAAAGTTTTTTTTTTTTTTTTGTTTTTTTATAGTGGGATGGGAAGGCTTTTTTAACCCTTTTTTTTGCTGTCCCGTGCCTCATTTTTCACCTCATGTGCTGCTGGGGCATGCTGGAACTTGTCATTCCAAAAGTTTTCTATCTGCTTTTGGAACAGGAACTACATGTTTCCAGCATGCCCCCCTAAGGGCTCCGCTTGTAACCAAGGGCAAAGGGGAACCGGAACTGTGTTTAATTTTGGGGGGCGGGGCCCTTTTTCCTAATTTTTATTAATAGTGTCTTTTTTGGCATCAGAGGGAGGGGGCAAAAAATTTTTTGAATTTTCCATTTTTTCCCTATTCATTTAAAAGGGGAATTTTTTAAAAAAAAAAGGCCCCATTGTTTTAAACACGTTTTTTTTTTGGGTTTAAAAACATTTTTAAAATTTTTTTTGGTTTTTTTTTTTTTTTTTTTCATATCACTTTTTTAATTTTTTTTTTTAAAAAATTAAATTTAAATCTTTTCCCCTTTTCCCCCTTTGGCCACTAAGGGCCCTTGTTTGCATTCTTTGACAGCAGTCCCGAGAGAAGCCTTACAGTAGCTTCTTGCAAAATTTGGGACTTAAAATGACTCAGTCCCCCTTTTACTTCTATAGGAAGTTTTCTAGGTTTCTGGACCTGGGAAAAAATCACTGTGGGAGGGAGGTGAAAAGGGGGAACTGTGACCCAAACTCCTCTTTTGACTGGTGGGGTCCTGTGTTTTTTCTAATTTACACTTTGGGGGTCCCCCTTCCCCCCCGTTTTTAATTCCCCGCTTGTGCTAATATTGAGCAAACAAATGGGGAACCTCTCTAAAGAACAGGAAGTTTTCAGACTATTTTTTTGGCTTAGTGGCCAAAGTGAAAACTGCAGGACTTTAAAAATTATTAAAAAGATTGAAAATTTAATTTTAAAAAATTTAAAAAAAAAAAAAACCCAAAAAATTTAAAAAAAATGGGGTTTAAAATAAAAATTTAGTTAAACCATAATTCCCCCTTTTTTTATGACACATTCCCCTTTTAAGGAAGGGCCCTTTAGCAAAACGAATTTACTGTGTTGTGTCGTGTGGGAATCCGGGGTTTGAGCATGATACAGGTTTTTCCCAAAGTCCTTGGTCCAACCCCCACCCCCCAACCGGGTCTGGCCCAAAATAAAAACCATAGAGGGAGATGTTTCCAAAAAATTAAAATTAAAAAAAGGGGCAAAAATTATAGGGGGCATATTTAAAAAAAGAAACCCTTCCCCCTCTGGGCTTTAAAAGGTCGAAAAAGTGAAAGGGAAAATTGGGGAGGGTAAGGGGTTTCCCCCCCTTCATTTTTTCCGACCCTTTCTTTAGTCCTTCATCTCATGTATGCACTCAGTGGATAAATTCCTGGTACATGTACACTGGGAGAGGGACGGAAGAGACAGTCACCACTAGCGTTGTGCTTTAGGTTCAGGTCAAAGTCAAATTTGATGCTCACAGCCAAGGCAATATCACATTCTGGGAAAACCTCAAGACCATATTGACAGAGGAAGAAAATTATTTACCATTAAAACTTATCTTTTTAATCATTTTATTCTTAAAAAAAAATCTCTTGTGTTTGGCAACCATAAGAATATTCAAATAAGGGAAAGGACCACCATGAGGAGTTGGCCAAATGCCACCCCCCAATCATTTGGACCTGGAATTTTTGTTACATTTATGTTACTTTGACATCCAAATTATTGTTGTTTTTTCCAAATTTTTTTCCCCTTTTGGGGTCTGTAAAGAAAAGTCCCCAAAAGCGTTTGGGGTAAATATAATTTAAATATATTAGGGTGTATGTAGGGTCACATTGTGGGGACGCCCTTCTTGGGGCGATTACCCGCCCAATTTTAAAGGGGCTAATGGTATTAAAAGGGTGGGGAAATAAAATAAAAGTTTCAATTTGGTTTTCAGACTGGATTTTTGAAGAACCCCCCCAATAAAAGTGGCTAAGGTAGGTATGTTATTTAACTGAATTTGTATGTAAGTCAAAAACAGGGACATTTTTTTAAATGTAACTCCACAAAAAAGGGCCCTTTTTTTTTTTTTTTTTGGGGTAGTGCAGGGAAGGGTTTTTACATTTGTTTTTGCTTTTCTGTGGGCCCCCATTCTTTTTTTCCCCATGTCTTTTGTGGAATTTCTGGCACTTGGGCATTCCAAAATTACTATCTGCTGTGGGAAAAAGAACTACAAAATGCCATAGGCCCGTAAGTCTCCATTTTTAAAATAGAGGGACAGATTAAGTCCCGAAAAGTTTTAAGTCGGGGGCGCCCTGTATTCCAAAATTTTATTAAAAGGTGTCTTTTTTGGCATCAGAGCAGGGAGAACTTTAGAAGTTTCCATTTTTCCGTATTCATTTAAAGGAAGGCTTCAGACAAAACTAATTACCTGTGTTGTGTCGTGTGCAAAACACATGACAAAAAGTTTCTTTAATCCTTTTGTTTTTGCCCCCCATAAAAGTGAACTATTTGGTGAGTAAATACTCATTTGGGGGAAAATTTTTAAGGGTTTTATACACTAGAAAATACCTGTTAGGAAAAAAATTATTTAAAAACTATGTTTTTAAAAAGGGAAAAAAAGGGCAAATTTTTACCCAAATCTGAGCACCTTGAAATTTGGGTTTTACCCAAAAAGACTGGGAAATCACAAAAAAAATTTAAACTCTAAGGGGGGACATGTAAGAATTTTTTGGGGGTTTTAGACCCCCCAAATTTTTGTGCGCTTTTAAATAGTTGGGAGAATGCACCCGATTTAAGAACCTTTCTACTGCGGGCATAAATCAGGCACATTCCTTTGTGCAGAAACACACTTTTTTGCTCAGGTAAAACACCAATTTTGGGGCTGTTCACACGGGTTATTTCAGCGCAATTGGGCCGTACTGCGCGCCGGATTTTTCGCTTCAATACGGCGCCCCAAACCGTCGCAGTAATTAAAGGAAAACCAAGGCCCCTCTTTAAAAGAGAACAAGGATTCCGTCGCTCCCTACCCGCCCCGGGGAATCCGCTTGGGGGGGGAGAAACTGTACATGCACATTATCCAGGCGCAATACGCGCCATGGATAATGCAAGTCTATGGGGCTGGCGGGCAGCACCCCCGCCCCCGCCCCTTATTCAAGCCGGAATCGTGAGCGCAATCCGGCTCGCAATTCCGTCTTGAATAAGCCGTGTGAACATGGCCTTAAAGTGCTCTACCTGTTCCAGTAGTAATGCACCTGGATTTGCCATACTGAAGCTATAAATCTATAGCTTCATACGTGCGCCTGCATGCCCCCGAAATCAGGCGCATTACAAAGTGCCGCGGGCGCTCTGTAATGCGCCTGATATTGATGTACAGGCATCTTTAAACCATAAACCATAGCGAACGGGGCTGCGCCTGATGTCCGGCTGAAAAGACGCCAGCCCCGTCCATACATGTCGCCCTAAGTGTAGCAGTGATCCTAACCCTAAGTGGGGGTTAGGGTCGGATTTTTAGGCTAATTTACTTCTCCGCGGTGCTTTTGGGTCCAGCAGTGTTGTCGCTCTGATGTCACTTCTGCTTCAATGTCACCTCTGGTCCCTCGGACCATTAGGCTCGAGGTGACGTCAAAGGAGTGATGCACCCAGTTGATAAATACATAGGGCGACATGTTTGAAAACTGGTGCAGACTGGACAGCTGTACTTCTCTGTTCGATCTCTCCTGATAGGTTGTCAGTACTGGTTGCTATAGCTACAGACCTGTTCAATCTCTCATGATAGGCTGCCAACACTGGTTGCTACAGCTACAGACCTGTTTGATCTATCCTGATAGGCTGCCAGCACTGGTTGCTATAGCTACAGACCTGGCTTCTACTGCAGATTAGTAGAAGCCTGTAAACACGCCCCTAAATTCAAAGTGAAACCAAGAAAACATAACTGAGGTGAGATGAATCAGTGTAGTGAGACAACCCCTTTAACCATATAGGATGTGTCTGGCTGAACGTGGAGCTGGTCATGTCTTCTGCTGCAATAGAAGGTGTCAGCTTCCCTTCCTCCGGGCTCTGGACAGTGGACGTTAGGACACAGCTGGGTTGAGCCAACTATAATACCTTGTTCAAATTCATAAATATGTCTCGTCCCCTAAGTATTGGCGCATAGAAAACTGTGCAGGGTGTCGGACGTGCGTCAGTTTTTGAAAAAAGACCTTTTAAAAATGTCGAAAAGGGGCAACAACAGTTTTATTTTTTATTTTTATGTAAATGATGCCAGAAAACTGCGGACAGCCCCTTCATACCGGTCGCATGGTGGAGGACTTATTGAGAAAGTGCATTAGATCACACGCGAAACGCGTTTTGACTCTGCAACTTTGTTTCTGTATAACTGATACTTAAGTAACTTCTAGTGTCGCCACGTTTGTTCCCTCCTGGCGCTGAGTTCCGTCATCTCCGAACTAACACTGAGGAGTTATATTGGCTGTATACATGTCGCCCATAGTGCAGGGTTCCCTTGGAGAGGGACGAAAGAGAGACTAGTCACTAGTGTTTCACTTTGGATTCAGGTCAAAGTGAAATTTGAATATATAAGCACCTTGATCTGGCTTGGCCTGAATAGAATTTAGTATAACTCGGCAAAAAAAAATAAAAATATCTCTAACAGTAACCGTGACCCTAACCCTAACTTGGGGTCAGACTAAGGGCTTGTCCCCACGGCACAAGTTTTCAGTCGGTTTTACAGACGTTTTTTTGATTTGAAAACCATCTGTCAACCGTTTACATTGATTTTAATAGAAAATCCTTTCAGCAGTCCCCACTGCACGGATTTCCCGCCGGACGGTTTTTGACACCGCCGACGGTCCGAAAAACTTAGAACTTGTTCATTCTTCCACCGGGTAGAACATGAACATGTGGGTGTGAAGGGGGACGGCTTGAACCCGCAAACTGCAGACAAGAGTTGCACCAATACGTGCCCAAAAAATTGGAAAATCCGATCGGTATTTCGTCTTTGCCGTGTGAACGGACCCTAAGGGTTTTTAGACTTGTTTTAGGGTTGATTTACCTTTCCGCAACGCTTTTTGCCCCAAAGGTGTGGTCACTCTGACATCACTTGTACTCCGATGTCACATTGGGTTGGGAGGAACATCAGAGCAGAAGTATCATTAGAGACAGCAGTAGATTGGGAAGTACTGTTGAGAGGTAAATAAACCCTAAAAAGGCCTAAAAACCCAACTTAGGGCCACATGTATAAAACTGTTTAGTTCTAAAACTCACTCTTTTGCCCATAGTAACCTATGGGCAAAAATGAGAGTTTTAGACCTAAACAGGTTCATACATGTGGCCCTTAGGGTTAAAAAAAAGTTAGTGGCAGAGTCAAAAAATTCCGATTCGGGAGGTCCCGAAACATGATTTTTTTTTTACAGGCTCAGTTGAACCAGTTTAGATTCGGACATTGTCGCTTCATCACCACCATCAATTTCGCATGGAGCGTTCCTTCGAGTCTATTCATCAGTCAGGAAGCTGACACACAGTTCTCCCAGCCGGCCGCAACTCCCAAACCTCTCCAGGTCACTGACAAGTTGCAGTAGCCCTGACATTCTCTATGGTGGCTTCTTGAGGAACTTTGCAAAAAGTTCTGCTGTTTTTGACAATTTTTATCTTGCTTTAAAACGAGGATATAGTAAACCTAAGACAAACTCGGTTAAAAGGGGTTGTCTCACTACCTGCTTTCACAGGCATCTTGAGCTTTCTCTGTCTCTTACAGCTTCAAATCCATGGGCGGATCTCTCCTCCTAGTAGGCGTGTCTTCCCCAGTAGCTCTAGACACACACAGAATAGCTCATAGCTGCTATACTAAATGATTTAGGTAATGCAAACCAATTGCAAAAGTGCTTATTTTTTACTGTCCCCATTATTACAGATAGGATCTTTGTAGCGAGACAACCCCTTTAATGTCTATAGGACCTAATATTTCTCTAATGAACAATGTCGGGGACTCGCTGCACATTTACTGGTGTGTACAGAAAGTCTTCTGGGCCCTCAGGCATAACAGGTCACTAGGCCCCCCCTACCAACCTCAATAACCAGGATTTGGGTTACTTTAAAGGGAACCTGTCACATAGGTTGTGACCCCCTTGCTGAGGGAAGCACAAGCTAGTGTCAGACCTGCTGTTCCCAGCACTGTGCCCCTTATTCTATAAGATGCTGTAGTTTTAGAGCATTTACCCTTCAAATCTTATTCATGAGCAGATGTTAGCCCCACCCACCAAAGGCTAGCTCCGCCCATTGACAGTTATTCACATGTTTCTACCTATTCAAAGTAACAGGTTTGTCAGTTGAGGTGGGCGGGGCACGCCTCAGGTGGGCGGGGCTTGAAAAAAAATGGACTCTGAAGGACTCTTCGAATGACTCTAGCTTGTTCTGCCCTCAGCAAGGGGGGCAAAAAACTATGTGACAGGTTCTCTTTAAGGTGAATTGCATTTGAGAACTGCTTATCACTTAAACTGTGGAATCAGACCCAGTTGCTTTGCCCTGACCCCTAATGCCCAAATTGTTGAATATAATACAGTAAATATGTGAGAAAAGCTTTACGATGGGTTTAGTATGATTTTACATTATTAGGAATAATTATGCAAATTGTGGCGAAGAAACGGCCATGTTGTAGTAGAACAGAACACGCCATCTACAGGCTACATGAAGGTATGACAATCTTATGAAATTACCATTTGTATGATAATTGTCCAGTAGTGGTGTTGGTGGTGGTGGTGAAGGGGTGGAGGACATCTTTACATGAAGAGCTGATATAACAGGTATTTTCACTATCTCCCTTGTAGTTGTCCCTTGAAATTTTTGTTTTGTATGTTTTCTGTTACAATGACATGAAATGAGAGCAACACGGACATACGACAGGATATCAAAAGCCAAGTCAACTTGAGGAAAAATAATACATCTTCTTGGAACTAGTCTTTGAAAACCTGACAGCAGAATTTTGTTTTTTTTTTATAACAGTCAAGCCATTAAAACAGTCATTTCCATCACAGCTTCCTCCATGGGACATACTGCGGAAAACTCTAACACGCGCCGTAGCGTCCTAGGAACCCTAATACAGTATGCCCGCCGCCTTGCCTGTCCCTGACTTGCTACACACACCATGGCTCTGACCTGACCAGAGGGAAATACCAGGCACATCATTGGCTAGAACTGTTCAATATGTATAAGCCAGCCCAGTAGACATTTCCAGGTTGATTGGTGAAGATCAAGGCTTGAGACTACCAGACTCGGCATCGTTCTACAGGGTGCATCATGGTGCCTTTCTTGCAGTTAAATTCTTCAGAGAAGGCTTCAAAGTTTTGTAAGGATCCCATCACCCTGAAATGAGAACTTGCTTTACCAAATGTGAATGGCTGAACTGTAGGTTCTATACATTGAATCAACTCGTTGCCAAAATGAGGCCAAGAGATCCAACAAGAGAGAAGGAAATTGCGATTGAGTGTTTAAGCAAACCCATCCGATTCCCGAAGGGAAATGGAGGAAAACCAAAAGAAAAGAATGGAGATTTAGCCAAAAAAAGGAAAGGGAAAAGACAAGAAAGCAGAGGGGGTGTAAGGAAAAAAAATATGGATATTGGGGCAAAAGAGGAAAAAGGGCGGAGGGGAAAGAGGAAAAGTGTAGAGGAGAAAAAAGATACCAAAGCCCAAAAGGGGGAAAGGGGAAAATGGTAAAAAGAGGGAAACCCAAAAAAGCAAGTAGGAGGAGAAAAAGAAGAAGAGGAAGAAGGAGGTGAAAAGAAAAAAGAAGAGTGAGGATGGGAAGATGAAAAAAAGAAGGAGAAGAAGAAAAGATAGAAGGGAGAAAAAGAATGAGAAGTATCAGAATGAGGAAAAGAATAAGAAAAAAAGGAGAAGGGGAGGAAGAAGAAGAAGAAGAAGACGAGGAAGAAGAAGACGAAGAAGTAGAACAAGAGGAAGAAGGCAAAGAGAAAAAAGAAGAGTAAGGATAAGATGATGAAAAAAAGGAGGAGAAGAAGGAAAGATAGAAAGGAGAAAAAGAATAAGAAGAATTTGAATGAGGAAAAGAATAAGAAGAAAAGTAGAAGTGGGAAGAAGAGAAAGGAGAAGGGGAAGAAGAAGGAGAATTGGAGGCAGAAGAAAAAGAAGAGGAAGAAGAAGAAGAAGGGGAAAAGGGAAAGGGGAAGAAGAAGGAGAAGAAAGGGAAGGAAAAGCAAAATGGGAAGAAGGAGAAGATGAAAAAGAAGAAGAAAAGGAGAAGGGGAAGAAGAAGAATAAAAAAGGGAGAAGAAGGAAAAGAAGAAGCAGAAGAAAAAAAAAGAAGAAAGAATGCTGCAGAAAATGAAGGCGGAAAAAGAAAAAGAAAGAAATGAGACAAGAAGAAGAAGAAGTGAGGCAAGGAGAAAAAAGTAAATAGCTGAGTGTAGAGAAGCATTGAAAAATGAAGGAAAGAAAGTAGAAGAAGAATTAAAAGAAAAAGCAGTAAAAGAAGGAGTAGAGGAAAGAAATTTAAAAAAAGGAAAGAGAAGAGAAACAGAAAGAGAAAAATAGCAAAGGAAGAAGAAGAAAAACAAAGATAACAGCTAAATGAAGCAGACAAAAGGAAGTGAAAGAAGAAACAACAGAAGTAATGAATGAAGAAAATAATATAAAAAGAAGAAAAAGGTGAAGAGAACAAAATTTAAGAAAAGAGAGAGTAAAAAAAGAAAGAAAAGTAAAACAAGAAGCTGAAATAAAAGAAAAGAAGATTAAAACAAAATGAAGGAGATGGAGATAAGACGGATGTGACTGTGAAACGTGATCACCTGCTGTATATTATGTATTGAGTGATGGAGCCGTCGCTCACCTGTACTTAAATGGACTGTGCACGTCGGTCTTTATCGAGTGCCTGGCGTACTCCGGCCGATAAGATCCGCACCACACCTGTGAGATAATCCACGAATCTATTAAATTTACTGTTTACCTAAGAGCGAGCACTATACCTTTACTATGGTGCTGTTACTATGTTACTATAGTGTCTTGTAATACAGAACAAGTATAAATAACCTACAATCTAGAACCTATATTATACCAATAGTACTGCCTAGTAATAAGAAAAAAAGTAACAATAACTCATATTATACCAACAGTAACATAGTTACATAACTTGTAAGGCTGCAAAAAAAAGAAGCCCACCCACTTCAGCCTCCTATCCTAATGTCTTCAAAACAATACAAAGCGATGTCGGTGCTCCATCCTTTGGCTGTGATCACGGTCTGAAACGCGTAAGTATGCATCAATTGTTTTATGTCATTTCAAAAGCTTCAATGAAGTTTATGGACTTTTAAGGAGAGAGTGCCGACATTGTTCTGCATTGTCTTGGATATTCTCAAAGGCTGATGAGGCCACAGTCTAGGTCGGGCACCTAAACACTGAGGGACCTATTTCTAATGCAGGGAGTGGTAAGCAAAGTAGCCCGGTTTGGGTGTCTCTTCTCTATTTTGTATACGATCCTACAATGTTGATCCAGAGGAAGGTAAAATCCCCATGAGCTAGAAGTCAAGTGTCCTCAATTTAGGGAAAAAAAACCTTTCGACTCCCAAACTGGCAAACAAATAAATCCCTGGACAAGACCCTTTTTCCCCGATCCTGGCCTATAATTGTTATATTATTCATCAAGAAATGTATCCAGACCTTCTCCATACCGGGGCACTATAACTTGTTAAATTATTTAATCTAGAAATTTACCGAACCCCCTTTCCGAATTGGTCACTAAACTTGTTTTATTATTACATCTGAAATGTATCAAAAACAGGTCACTATAACTTGCTTATTATTACATCTAGAAAGTATCCAGACCCTTCTCCAGAATCCTGGTCACTATAAAATTGTTATATTATTACATTAAAATGTATCCAGACCCTTTCCAGAATCCCGGCACTATAAACTTTTTTAATTTTTACATCTAAAAGTATCCCCAAACCCTTTTTCCCGAATCCTGGTCACAAAAACTTGTTATATTATTACACAGAAATGATCCAGCCCTTCTCCCGAATCCCGGTCACTATAAAATTGTTTTTTATTACATCTAGAAAAAGTCTCCAGCCCTTCCCAGAAACTGGGCACTATAACTATTTTAAAATTTTACATCTAAAATGTATCCAGACCCTTCTCCGAATCCTGGTCACTAAACTTGTTATATTATTATATCTAGAAATGTATCCAGACCTGTCTCCAGAATCCTGGTCACTATAACTTGTTCTATTATTACATCTAGAAATGTGTCCAGACCCTTCTCCAGAATCCTGGTCACTCTAACTTGTTATATTAATTACATCTAAAATGTATCCAGACCCTTCTCCAGAATCCCGGTCACTAAACTTGTTCTATTATTCCATCTAGAAATGTATCCAGACCATTCTCCCGAATCCTGGTCACTAGAACTTGTTATATTATTACATCTAGAATGTATCCAGACCTTCTCCAGACCCTGGTCACAAATAACTTGTTATATTATGACATCTAGAAATGTATCCAGACCCTTCTCCAGAATCCTGGTCACTATACTAGACATAGAGGATGCCCCCTTGTTAAGGAACAGTGCTGCCTAGTAATATGGATCAAGTATAACCCATATGACGCCAACAATACTGCCTAGAAATGCAAAAAAAACCAAAAAACAATTCGGAGTCACCTGAGCAAAGTTCAGGAAAAAGAGCTGCTTGTGTGTCAGATCCAGTCCGGGTAGCTTAGGCTCTTTGCCGTGTCTCTCCACCCATTTCAGATATGCCTATAAGACAGTCATATAGACATAAATAGAGCCACCAGCAATCATCAAATATTTAAGCGTAAGTAACCAATGCTATATATACAGTCAGGGCCGGGATGATGGGTAGGCAAAGGTAGGCGGTCGCCTATTGCACCACTTCATCCCAGGCAGAAAAGGAGGTGCAAGAAGGCATGGAGTGGGCTGAATTTTCCATTTGGGGAGCACTTTATGCCTTATTTGCCTAGGACACCAGAATACCTTGTCCCAGCCCTGTATACAGTATATGTATCTATGGGCTGTGGATATTTATGTTATTGTGGATTGGATGTATAGGTAACAGGTGGCCATGGTGCTGGTGCCTAAAGGAACCTGAAGACCTGTCTTTCACAAAGAAAGGCACTGGTAGTATGAGAGGCACATGGTTGGAGGGGGGTTTGCACCAGGAGCCTCACACGATGCCCCAGCCTTACATGTTATGTGTCATTGTTATATAAGGAGACAGAAGATTCTTCCAGGAGATCCATCTGTTGTCAAAATTGAATTAACACAAATTAAAACGCCCAAGACACCGAGCGGATCCGAGCGAGCCGGCCGTATTATGAGGCTGACACTGTAACTAACTCGTCATGAATGATTGCAGATTTGACCACATTAAGTAGCGTGTCCCTTCCTAACACCGTGAAGAACATTAATTATTGTGACATTTCAATGTCAGAACTTTGTCCCATCGGCAATAACAGGGACGAAGAAAAAAAATCTCCTCATACATTACCTTGTAAGCCTGTCGGACGCCGCCATTATCTGCAATATTCTCTCCCAGGGTAATGATACCGCTTACCTAAAAAACAAGAAGTCGTGATTTCATATAATTTACGCTGTTTCCTGAGAAGACTTGACCCTCAGTTTTCATTTCCCTGCATTTATGTTTCTCAGTCAATTAGAAGTCCAAGGTCAATTGGGGCATTAAAATGAACCAGAGAAATAGAAATTCAAGTGGTCCCATTAGAGTAGAAATCAAAGGGAATTTTCCTTCCCCCTTGAGTAGGGTGCCCCCCTCTTTTTTGGGACCTGGCCCCTATTTTTTTTTTTTACTGGGTCGGCCATTTTTTTTTTTTTTTTTTGAAACCCCAAATGTAATCACATTCCCTGTAGTGGCCACGCAGGAAATGATGCCGATGGAGTCTTCTGGTCATCTCAGTTGATCAATGGGCTTTCAGGGGCCAAAGGCATGGTCTTAACATGGTTGTCCCATCTTATACATTACATAGTTACATGTGAGACCAAAAAAAAGGTAGACACCACCCAGTCAGCCTTTGTCTATAGTTTTGATCCAGAGGAAGACAAAGCCCCCATGAGGTAGAAGCCAATTGTCCTCATTTTAGGGAAAATATTCTTTCCCAACTCCAATCAGGGAACCAGACTAAATCCCTGGATCAGCGAACCTTCTCCAGAATCCTGGTCACTATAACTTGTTATATTATTACATCTAGAAATGTATCCAGACCCTTCTCCAGAATCCCGGTCACTAAACTTGTTATATTATTACATCTAGAAATGGTCTCCAAACCCTTCTCCAGAACCCGGTCACTATAAACTTGTTCTTTATTACATCTAGAAATGTACCCCAGACCCTTCTCCAGAATCCCGGTCACATAACTTGTTATATTATTACATCTAGAAATGTATCCAGACCCTTCTCCAAAAATCCTGTCACTATAACTGGTTATATTATTACATCTAAAATGTCTCCAGACCCTTCTCCAGAATCCCGGTCACTATAACTTGTTATATTATTACATCTAGAAATGTATCCAAAACCCTTCTCCAGAATCCTGGTCACAAATAACTTGTTATATTATTACATCTAGAAATATATCCAGACCCTTCTCCAGAATCCCGCTTACTATAACTTGTTATATTATAACACCTAGAAATGTATCCAGACCCTTCTCCAGAATCCCAGTCACAATAACTTGTTATATTATTACATCTAGAAATGTATCCAGACCCTTCTCCAGAATCCTGGTCCCTATAACCTGTTATATTATTACATCTAGAAATGTATCCAGACCCTTCTCCAGAATCCCGTCACTATAACTGTTATATTATTACACCTAGAAATGTATTCAACCCTTCTCCAGAATCCCAGTCACTATAACTTTTTTCTATTATTACATATAGAAATGTTCCAGACCCATCTCCAGAACCCCGGGTCACTATAACTTGTTATATTATTACATCTAGAAATGTCTCCAGACCCTTCTCCAGAATCCTGGTCACTATAACTTTGTTAATTATACATCTAGAAATGTATCCAGACCCTTCTACAGAATCCTGGTCACATATAACTTTTTATATTATTCCATCTAGAAATGTCTCCAGACCCTTCTCCATAAGCCCGGTCACTATAACTTGTTATATTATTAGATCTAGAAATGTATCCAAACCCTTCTCCAGAATCCGGGTTTCACTATAACTTGTTATTTTATTACATCTAGAAATGTATCCAACCCTTCTCCAGAATCGGTCATATAACTTGTTATATTATTACACCTAGAAATGTATTCAGACCCTTCTCCAGAATCCCAGTCACTATAACTTGTTATTTATTACATCTAAAATGTATCCAGACCCTTCTCCAGAATCCTGGTCACTAAAACCCCGTTATATTATTACATCTAGAAATGTATCCAGACCCTTCTCCAAAAATCCCGGTCACTATAACTTGTTATATTTTTAAACACCTAGAAATTTATTCAGACCCTTCTCCAGAATCCCGGTCACTATAACTTGTTCTATTATTACATATAGAAATGTATCCAGACCCTTCTCCAGAATCCCGGTCACTATAACTTGTTATATTATTACATCTAGAAATGTATCCAGACCCTTCTCCAGAATCCCGGACACTATAACTTGTTATATTATTACATCTAGAAATGTCTCCAGACCCTTCTCCAGAATCCTGGTCACTATAACTTGTTATATTATTAATCTAGAAATGTATCCAGACCCTTCTACAGAATCCTGGCCCACTATAACTTGTTAAAATTATTACATCTAGAAATGTATCCAGACCCTTCTCCAGAATCCTGGTCACTGTAACTTGTTCTATTATTACATCTAGAAATGTATCCAGACCCTTCTCCAGAATCCTGGTCACTATAACTTGTTATATTATTACATCTCACCCTGTGCAAATTGCATCTGGAACTCTGGATCCGGCAAAAGAGCCCCAGACCCTCATTCCTTCAGTTGGTGTCACACACTAAGGGACTATCACTTCACCCACTCAATGACATCCAAAAACCCAAGACGTCACATTGTGAACCATCAATCCATATGACCTCCTTCTACTCTTCAGTAGTCCACAAGAGGTGCAGCTTGGGCCAGGCAAGACTTTCTTTTAATTCTGCAATCTTAGCATTGACTTTCTTGATACTCAACCTGTATCAAAAGTGTAGATAGAAGTCTTCTCTTCACAGTTGAAATAGAAACGCGCCTACTTTTTGCGGCATTAAGCTGTACCTGAAAATTTTGACCTGAGACACTTGTCACACTAACTATTGATTCTCATAAACTTGTCATCTGATTCTGTAGTGGCCTTAGGTCCTCCAGACATTTTCTGTCAGAGTTTCCTTCACTTTTCAAGTACTTTTTGATTGTTTATGAAATTTTACTGACTGGCAATTTCCTGGCAATTTCTCTGTAGACATACACTTCTAAGGGTTATAAATGTCTACTTATCTTCTCTTGTAAATCCCTTTTTTCTTACTATTAGGATAGCAATGTGCTCTGTCCTGAAGAACAAAACTGTTCAAATCCTGCCTAAAAGGGTGTTTTTAAATGTCTTTTTTTCCCCTCACAGATGTACAGAATTTGGGGTTTGAAATCTTCTCCAAAATTTTGAGACACATAAATCATTTGCATCCAATTTCAAACCATAATTTGCTTTCTGTGCTGGAGAACAGCACTCCTTGATGTCTTCCCTGTAAAAAGCCCTTTGGTTAAAGAGGTTTTGCCACAAAGTAAAATTGATGTGTGAAGCTTGCAAATAAAATAATAGACATTTTCACCATTCATCATTATTAAAAAAATTGGGTATTTTTTTTTAGCTGCTCCTTTATGATCCATTGTTTACAGTTTTTCTCCATGGGAACACCTGGGGTGAGAGTCCTATCCTTGGGGCCCCACATGTCAGACATCACCTCCCCCTCAGGGAGCTACTGATGTTCAACCCCAGATGCGTCATTCTACTCCTGCCCCCTGTACCCCTTATAATTGTCAAACAGTGCAATAAATAAAAAGAATGAAACCCAAAAGAGGTCCCGTGCATTATAAAGAGAAATAAAACCACAGGTTTGGTTCCTCAGATTTTTTAAACCCTAGGCCCCGTGCTGGGGGGCAAAAACTTTTACCTCGGGGCTACATTGCAGCTACTCACAACTCTTTTACATAAACAACCTTTTTTGACTACAGAGAAAAAAGGGCCCTGTGATTCATCCTGCTGGGTCACATATCTGCAATTCAAAAAAACCCAACACACCCCCCTTCGAGCACACAGACCCGAAGAGGGGCGGGAGGTATGAAAAGAGAGCGTGAAAACCCCTTTTAAAACAGAAATCGAAAATTGTGCTTTTAAAAGGGATATTTTTTTTTTGTTTTAATTTACTTTAAACCTTTTCGGTTTTTTGCTGAACTAGAATTGTGCGAATGTTAAAAATAACTGGGAAAGTTGAGGTGTTCTAAAAGTTTTGACTGTTAGTATAGATATGTGATAATGTTGTCGGTCAAGACAACAAAAAGCATCCAACCATCTTTGAATGTTGTTGTACATCAGTATGACTGGTCAGGTGAAAGCATCTCACAGATTTATTTCACCATCTAATGAAAGATCAAAGAATGTTTTTTTTTTTTTTAAATAAAAAAGAGTAAAACATACTCACATTTTTTCCCCCCGGCCAAGCCCCCGGGGTATTTCCCCCTACGGTATACCCGCATCGGGACTGGTCTTTGAAGTGCATTGCAGAGAAGTTACTCCACCAGTCAAACATATTTCCATCCTTGTCAAAATTCCTTCCTGTTAAATAACAACCAACATTGAGATTCTTATCCATTTCCTGCATAGTCCATGCACTTGTGATCTGAGCTGGATCAAATAATTTGGGTTTCGTTGACAACCACATGAGGTAAAAGGGAAAGACAAAAGGGGAAAACTCTAAAAAAGGGCCCCAAAAATAATAGAAAAAATAAAAATTCTTCTGTTTCCCCAAAAGTAGCTTGAAGCAAAAAAGAAAAACCCGGGCAAAAAGGAAAACAAAAGAATTTTCCCCAACCCCCAAACTGGAGACCCCAGAAAAGGGGTTTTCAAACTTTCCAGCCCCCCCCGTTGGGAAACTACAACTCCCATCCTCCCCCCTGTTTTAGGGGGGTTTTACAAATGCATATTGGGGGTTGTGTTTCCCAACAGCTGGGGGCCGGCCCGTTTACCCTTGACACAAAGCTTTGGGGGGTCCCAAACAAGTTGCACAAATACACTAAGGCACCTCAACAGCTTAGCAATAATGCGGCAATAACTTTGTATCATTACCATTAAACAAACAAAGCCGTGAGGATTTCATTACCGATTACCAAAACCAATTCCACCAAAAATTTTAATCTTGAGGGGTGGTGGTTTTACTAAAAAAATGGAGGCTGGAGGAAATTTTTTCCCGTGGAAATACTGGTTTCGAAAAAAAACAAAATTTTTAAAAGTTCCAATTTTCCTTTTAATTTTAAAGGAATAACAAGGATAGGGTTGGGTTAAAAGAGTGTTTTCCCCTCAAAGGGAAATTTTATGGGCTTAGTAGGATTTGCCATTAAAAATCTGATAAGGGGTCTAAATTTTTCTTTGGGGGTGGGACCCTTTTCCGGAAAAAAGGTTACTGGGAAAAGTAAAACTGGGCACGGGGATGCGCACGACCTCCATTCTGGGTTTTAAATTTTTAAGGGCCCAGTACAGCTGAACATTCTGTTCCCTTGTATTGGGAACTCCCTTAGAACAGAATGGAGAGAAAACAGCGCTCCCCTGTAAATGGGAAAATTCCCCCTTTGAATTTAAATGGAGAGAAAAAAAGCCCCCCTGTAAGGGGAAGCTCCCTTTGAACAGAATGGAAGAAAACAGCGGGTCCCTTTTCTGGGAAAATCCCCCAAAAAAGACAAATGGGGAAAAACACGCGCCTCCCCTGTACTGGGAACTCCCAAGGGAAAAAATGGAGGGGAACACCGCACTCCCCCTTTACTTGGGGGAAAATCCCCTAAAAAACAAATTTGGGGAGAAAACAGCGGGGTCCCCTGTACTGGGGGAAAATCCCAAAGAACAAATGGAAAAAGAAATCAGCACTTTCCCCCCCCCCACCCGGGGGAAATTTCCCCTAAAAACCAAAGGAGAAACACAGGGCTTTCCCCCTTTTTACAGGGAAAATCCCATAAGCAGAATTTGGAAAAACACAGCGCTTTCCCCCGGGAACTGGAACTGCCCCCCTTTTTGAATTAAAATTGGAGAACACAGCGGGGAACCCCCCTCCCCCGAAATGGGAAACTTTTACACAAAGGAGATTGGAGACAAAAAGCGGCCCCCCCTTGGGACTGGGAACCTTCCCAAAAGAAAATTTGGGGAACCAGCACTCCCTGTACTGGAAAATCCCATAAATAAATTGGGGAACACAGCCCCCCCTGAAATGGGAACTCCCCTAGAACCCGAAAAGGAGAAAACTCCAGCACTCCCTGTACCGGGGAAATCCCTAGAACAAATTTAGAGAACACAGCGCCCCCCTAAAAGGGAAAATCCCATAAACAGAATTTTAGAAAACATTTCTCCTTTTGTAGTTGGGGGAAATTTCCCCTAGAACAGAAGGAGCGCACTCTCGTGAAATGGGGAACCCCCCAAAAGCGAATGGGGAACACAGCCTTTCCCCCGTACTGGGAACTCCATAAATGAATTGGGGAACACAGCGCCCCCCCGTACTGGGGAAATCCCAAAGAACCAAAAAGGAGAAAAACAGCGCTTCCCTGAAATGGAACTTCCCCTAGAACAAATGGGGGAAAACAGCGCTCCTTTCCCGTTTCGGGGAAACCCCCTAAAAGAGAATGGAAAAGCACAGCGCTCCCCCGTACTGGGGGAACTCCCATAATCAAATGGAGACACAGGGCTCCTTGTACGGGGTCTCCCATAAAATAGAAAAAGGGGAAAACACACGCCCCCCCTGTAGGTGGGAATCCCCGAGGGGGTACCCCCCACCCCTCAACATTGATGGCATTTCCTATTAATGTGGCATCAAAGTCTATGGTGGGGAAAGCCCTTCAATAATTTTGACTCATATTTGACCAAATAAATTTCCAAATAACACTACTGCGCCCTATAAACAGGGAACAAATTTTTGAAAAAGAAAATAAATTTAAATCAACCCAAACCCGAAATTTCCGGGTTTGGGGGAAAAGAAGGCAAAAAGGGGCCCCCGCTGCCCCAAATTTTCCAAACTAAAACAGAGCAAAGGGGGGCAGTTTAAACCCCCCCGCCCTCCCGGACAGGCTTCCAAACTTTTTTTTAATCGTAGAAAGTGCTTAGGAGGTTTAAATAATTTTGCATTTTTTAAACCCAATTTGGGAAGGGTGAAAATATAAAAATAAAACCTGGCCCCAAAGCAAAATCAGTAAGAACCCCCAAAGAACTGGTGTTTTTCTTTTTGTAGTCCCGGGGGGGCTATTTGAGAGCCCCCCGCCCGGGACGGGCACCTTTGGCAGCCCTATAGCTATACCCTTGTTTCACATTGACCACATAATCCAGTAAACTCAATACATTTTGGTTGAAGTATTTTTTTTAGGCTTCCCCCTTTGATGAGGATTACCATTAGACCCCCCACTTCAGTCCCCATCAAATTCCTTCATTGGGAGCCGGGGGCTACCAAGAACAATGGGGCCCCCGGAACAACGGGCACATTCCCGGGCAGCTAATTGTTTTAAAAAGGGCAATGGAAAATGCCTTATTTAAACCCTTTTATTGGCGTTTGCAAAAAAAAAAACAAACAATTGCAACTTCTTCCCCCCAACTGTTTAAAACCCCAACAGTCACTGGTGGGGGTTTAACAAGGGCGCTTGTTATCACTTCAAATTAAAAAGGAATTTTCCCGACTGATAAAAAGGTTTGTCCCAAATGAGGAACCTTAGGGTTTGTTTGGGAAATTTTGTTTTGGAAACCCAAGCAGAAAGTGTTTCCCATTTCCCTGCAGCCCCAAACAACATTGAAAAAAGATTACCTTTTCCCATGAAAGCCATGGGCTGTCTGAGTAAAGTCCTCCAGAGTTCTTTGAAGCTGATCTCCTAAATGAGGATCCTTACAGGGGTCTCCCTCTACCAAACAAAGGGGCTGCAACGTCGGCTTTTCCGCTGTTGGGAAACCCACATTCCCCTCATTTTCCCACTGATAAAAGATGATTAAAGGGATGATGGGAGTTGTTTTGTTTCCCAAACAGCTGGGGAGGCGACGTTTTTAGGGCCCCCACTCTACAGATTTTAAAAGGGGGATTGTCACCTAAAATTATTATCTTTTAACATTACGTATCAAAGGGAAATAAAAGGGTTTTTACCCAAAAAAATTGTTTTTTTTTGATTTTTTCTTCATTTTAGAGTACTCTTGTTCTTTTTTGGGGTACACAAGTTTCCCCCAGGTTAACGTTACCTCTCTCTGCAAAGGGTTGTTTTGGGGAGATCACTCCTGCTGTTTTACCAAACGCATGAGCTTGTTTATGTTCTTACTGATAAAATTTTAAAATTCTTTGGGGGCTCTGAAGGGCCCTTTTGCCCTGCTGTTTATAACCCCTTTTTTCCCAAAAGTCCCCCTAAAAGGGTAGGAATTTGCAGAGGGTAAAAAGTTTTTGCTGTAGAACCATCCAATCCCCTTTTTTGAAATTTTGAAGCCCTAAAGCTGTAAACCACCCCACACCTGAACAGGAATTTTGGGGCCTGAAGCTGTCAAACCACCCCCCAAACCGGAAAAAGAAAGGGAGCCCGAAGCTGTAAAAACTGCCCACAAACCTAAAAGGAATAGGAAACCTTTACGCTGTAAGAATGGGGCCCCCAGCCTGAAAGGAAGTGGGGGCCTGAAGTTGTCAAACCACTCACACCTAAACAGAAAATGAAGGGCCTGAAGCTGTAAAAACTGCCCACAGCCTAACCGGGAAAGGGGAGAGCCCGAAGCTGTAGAACTGGGCCCCCAGGGCCCGAAAAGAAAGTGAAAGCCCGAACTGTAGGGAAACCCCCCCACCCTTGGGGAAAAGGGAAATGGGAGGCTGAACTTAGAACGGGCCCCAGCCCCGAAAAGGAAAATAGGGGGGGCCTAAGTTGTAGAACTGCCCACAGCCTTTAACGGAAGTAGGAGTTGAAGCTGTTTTGAACTGCGTACAAAACCCGAAACAGGAATTTGGGGGCCCGAAGGCCCGTAAAACCGCCAAGCCAGAACAGGAAGTAAGAAACCCAAAGGGGAAAAACCCCTTCCCCACAGCCTAAACAAGAAGTGGGACCCTGAAGCTTGAACCATCAATCCCCCAAAATGGAAAGGGAGCCTGAAGCTGAAGAACCACTCGCACCCTTAAATGAAAGTAGGAGCCTGAAAGTGTAAACCACCAACACCTGAACGGGAAAGGGTTGAGGTGACAGCGGTTTTCTGTGAAACTGCTTTGGGTAAAAAAAACCCTTTTAAATGGGAAAATTAAAAGTACAAAACCCCCCCTTTTCAAAAGTCGTCGTAAAATGATGTGTATTTTTCCTCATGGGTGAACCCAAAAAATTGAACCACATTTTACTAAGGGCCTTTAAGTTCCCTCTAAATGCAATGATTAAATGCAGGTTTTTTAATATTCGCATGGGCGCCCCGGGGCCCCGGTACTTTTTCGACTCTTTTGTGCTGCGTTTTTTAGGTTTTTTTCCAGTATGTTCTCAAAGTATTTCTCTTCACTGAAGTTCAACTACGGAAAAAAAATGTAAAAAATTCCGCGTTTCACACATTAGACGTAACCAGCTTGATCTGTGTTTTTATGAGGCCATTATATTTGTCAGGCTGACTTCAATACTACTCAGCTTCAGAAAGCAGCGCGATTACACCGACCTTCCCTCCACTGTATAAGCATCTTATGAAAGCGCTCAGAGCTGTCACAAGTACTGCTCAAGTTACTGCAAATCAAAGGAGCTGCTGCCGTGTGTCTGTGACCTGGAGAAGACGACTCGAACTGCAGGAGCCAAAACAAATGACACTCAAAGCTATTTTAAACTGCGCGGCGGTGAGGAGCCGTCTGTCCTGAATCGTTAGGTCACAACTGAAACTGCATTCAACCCATGAATGTCTCCTCTAAAGGAAAGCGGCTCGGAACTGAGGCTGCAATTATCTACCAAGGATCGCCAAGTTTACGTCTAGTGGTGCCCAGTGTAGGACTGGGGTGGCTGGGTCCCACCAGTGGGGTTGATTCTAGGGGCCCACCAGTGGAGCTGATTTTTGGGGCCACCAGTGGGGTTGATTCTAGGGTCCCACCAGTGGAGCTGATTCTTGGGACTCACTAGTGGAGCTGATTCTTGGGGCCCACCAATGGAGTTGATTCTTGGGGCCCACCAGTGGAGTTGATTCTAGGGGCCCACCTGTAGGGTTGATTCTTTGGGCCCACCAGTGGAGTTGATTCTTGGGGCCCACCAGTAGGGTTGATTCTTGGGGCCCACCAGTGGAGTTGATTCTTGGTGCCCACCAGTGGAGTTGATTATTGGGGCCCACCAGTGGAGTTGATTATTGGGGCCCACCAGTGGAGCTGATTCTTGGGACCCACCAGTGGAGTTGATTCTTTGGGCCCAGCAGTGGAGTTGATTCTTTGGGCCCAGCAGTGGAGTTAATTCTTTGGGCCCACCAGTGGAGTTGATTCTTTGGGCCCACCAGTGGAGTTGATTCTTTGGGCCCACCAGTGGAGTTGATTCTTTGGGCCCACCAGTGGAGTTGATTCGTGAGGCCCAACAGTGGAGTTGATTCTTGGGGTCCTCTAATGGAGTTAATTCTTTGGGCCCATCAGTGGAGTTGATTCTTCGGGCCCACCAGTAGGGTTGATTCTCGGGATTCACCATTGGACTTGATCCTTGGGGCCCACTGGTGGAGTTGATTATTGGACCCCACCAGTGGAGTTGACTTTTGGGGCCCACCAGTGGAGTTGATTCTTGGGGTCCACTGGTGGTATTGATTTTTGGGGTCCACCAGTGGCGTTGTTTCTTGGGTCCCGGCAGTGGAGTTGATTCTTGGGGCCCACCAGTGCAGTTGATTCTTGGGGCCCACCAGTGGAGTTGATTTTTGAGGCCCACCAGTTGAGTTGATTCTTTGGGCCTACTAGTGGAGTTGATTCGTGAGGTCCACCAGTGGGGTTGATTCTTGGGGCCCACCAGTGGAGTTGATTCGTGAGGCTCACCAGTGGGGTTGATTCTTGGGGCTCACCAATGAGTTGATTACTGGAGCCACCAGTGGAGTTAATTCTTGTGGCCCACCAGTGGCGCTGATTCTTGGGACCCACCAATGGAGTTGATTCTTGGGCCCCACCAGTAGGGTTGATTCTTGGGGCCCGCCAGTGGAGTTGATTCGTGAGGCCCACCAGTAAAGTTGATTCTTGGGACCCACCAATGGAGTTGATTCTTGGGCCCCACCAGTAGGGTTGATTCTTGGGGTCCACCAGTGAAGTTTATTCTGGGGGCCCACCAGGGGAGTTGATTCTTGGGGGCCCACCAGTGGAGTTGATTTTGGGGTCCCCCCAGTGGAGTTTTATTCCCTTTGGGGCCACCAGTGTAGATGATTCTTGGGGCCCACCAGTGGAGCTGATTCTTGGGGTCCACCAGTGAGGTTGATTCTTGGGACCCACCAGTGGAGTTGATTCGTGAGGTCCACCAGTGGGGTCGATTCTTGGGGCCCACCAATGGAGTTGATTAGTGGAGCCACCAGTGGAGTTAATTCTTGGGGCCCACCAGTGGCGCTGATTCTTGGGACCCACCAATGGAGTTGATTCTTGGGTCCCACCAGTGGAGTTGATGCTTGGGGCCCACCAGTGGAGCTGATTCTTGGGGCCCACAAGTCGAGTTGATTCTTAGGGCTCATCAGTGGAGTTGATTCTTAGGGCCCACCAGTGGAGCTGATTCTTGGGGCCCACTCATTGAAGTTGATTGTTGTAGCACACCAGTGGCATGCCAGAGAACCTTATTTTTGGGGTCAACCAGTGGAGTTGATTCTTAGAGGCCAGGGCAGGCGGTAGGCAAGGCATAATCAAAGTCAGTAGCAGAGGGTCAAACCAGGAGATACAGCAGACAGAAAACTAAGCACAAACTCTCAGCAGGAACACCAACAATCTGGCAAAGATTGGAGAGGGAGGAGTCCCAATAAAGAGGCAGTTGGCCAGCCATTGGAGGTCAGGTATGCATTGGCCTTTGAAGTCTTAAAGAGCCAATGCGCACGTGCCTTAGGAGACGAGTACGTGCATGCCAGCCACAAGCAGCAGACAGGAGTGGAGCGGGGAGAGGTGAGTATTTGCAGGCAGGTGGCCGGGGAGTGCAGACACGAGCGTGCCCACGGTCCAGAGCGGGGACTGCAGCGTGCATTGTGACACCAGCATAGAGAGGGAGTTTGGAAGGGATTAGTGTATCTGGTGTTAGGGTTAGATTTAGGGACAAGTTAGGAACAGAGTTAGGAATATTTTGAGGGACATGTATGAAAGCTGTCTGGGTCTAAGACGTTCATTGTTGCCCATAGCAACCAATCAGAGCTCAGAGCAACCAATCAGAGTGCCCCTCTCATTTTTCCAGAGCACTATATGAAATGAAAGGGGCGCTCTGTTTGGTTGCTATGGGCTCTGATTGGTTGCTATGGGCAACAAAGAAAGTCTTACACCTAGACCGATTTCATACATGTCCCCCTTAGTGTTTAGCTTCAGGTGTTCTTTGGTGTCTTGCTTCTGTATTGCAGTTGATTATCCTTCCATCTCCACCGTGCCCTTGTCATCATCTGCCTTGCTGTCCATCGTCCACTGGTAAGTCCCTGCATTTAGTTTTGAGACACGCTTCGTATGACTTGCATGTGACTGCTGGTTGGCTTGTTTCTGTTATAAGATTTGTTGCTGTCCGGTGCCGCCAGCATCACTTCAGCAACAGGATCTAAGACATGGCCACCTGTATGCTGGTGCTACCGTCTACCCACACCCAGTCTTACAGGTCACCCACCACCATTGTCGTGTCTGTAACCACTTGAGAAACATAAGCACAACAATCCCAGTAAGGTACTTACTGATGCCGACTGCTGGTCCAATTTATAGGTTTGATCTTCGTGTATATAGTCTGGGTAACCAATTTGCTCTTTAATTGAGAGTGCCTACAAAATATTCAATGCAATAACTGTGAGTATTTGATTCTTGCATACAGCGCTACAGAAGTAATTGGAGCCCAATGTTAATTTCTTCTATCAGTCATTTGGAGACATCTGTAATGTACACAGCATCAACCTCACGTAAGCAGAAATCCCTACTGCAACAATTATCCCACCAAAAAAGTGTATTATTTATGTTAGTACAATACAGGATGAATGTGCAATCACATAACTAAAACATGGCACATAGCACCTCTGTTCTGCTTTCCTCAATGTAGAGCTCAAAATCCTCTGCATAGACGGAGAGTTGAATGATATAATTCTGGCTGCCTCTAACCACCACTAGAGGGAGCTTAGGAGCTGATGGCATACTTCATCGAACTTAATAAAAACACAGTATGCAGTAAGCATCTTGGATCTATATAGTGCCGACTATGGACAGAGGGGCACATTAGTCAAGGCAGAATTTTGGCACAATTTGGGCCAAAAATAATTGCGTACCTGCTTTACACCACATTTATTATGTGTTTTAGGCAGTTTCTAGACATTACTGTGTCTCCTCTGACAAAAAGATTGTGGCCTTGGTAAAGAGTGTGTCTTAATGTGCGACACCAAGCGCCAAAATGTGGGAGCAGTTAAGTAACATAATTTAAAAATGGTGTAGAGTTAGACTAGACAGTTGTAACCTGTACCAGATCCATGAACACTATGATAAATGTGGCGCATTGTAAGACTGTCTAGTCAAACTTAAAACTGTCTTAGAATTGTACACCATGGCCGAGATATATGAAAGTTGTTGCGCTAGAATTAGACACAATTTGCGGCAAGAATAAAGTCGTACCTGATTTACACCACATTTATGATGTGTTTTAAGCAATTTTTAGACACTTCTGCACCGCAGCCGACAATAGGGTGTGACCTTGATGACAGGGTGTGGTTTAGCTGGAAAAGGGTGCATGGCTTAGTATGTACCAAAAATGCTGTGAAATTTGGGTGCAGTTAGTGGCATAAAATAAGCCGACTTAAAAAATTAGACTAGATCATGTTAATCTGCACCAGAATTATGCTCACTATGATAAACGTGGTGCATTGTAAGATTGTTTAGTCTAACTTAAAATTGTCTTAGAGTTAGACAACCCATTGTCTATGTAGGGGGTTTGGGTCTCTGTATCAAAACAAAAAACAAAAACTTTAAAGAAGTATCTGGAAATTAATTGGTACAGAATGTTGGTCATAAAGGGCTTGGACTATTTAGGAGAGATTACCAGTTCTTATTAGCATTTACCAAAACAATGTTAGATGAATGTAAATGTTAGATGATATAATTCTGGCAGCCGGCATCTACCTCTAGAGGGAGCTTAGGAGCTGACTGCATACATCATTGATGTCAACAGAATGCAGTAAGCATCTAAGCTGCCTGTAGTGTTGGCTACAGACAGATAGAATTGTATCCTTTAACACTATGGGCAACATGTATGAAGGAAGGCGCGTCAAAGTGAATTGTCGAGTCTCGGTTGCTGTGTAGACTGCGCCTGAATGTATGAAAGTGGTTTTTGTGCGTTCATAAATGATGTGTAAAGTTCCCGCCCCTCGCCTGTGTGTTTGGCGCATTACAAAACTTAGGCGCATAAGTAATGCACCAAACATGTATAAAGGCTATAGATAGGCAGGAAATAACAGAAAAGTCATCAGAATAGCATGTCAGTGACTAGAAACTATGGGACTGATCCTGCTTGGAGGACCACAGGTCCCAGCAAGACCTGTGCTGTGCTGGCTCTTGCTGTATGTAGAATAAAGGGTGAGAGCAGCAAAAATACATTTCAAATTTAATGTAGTAAAAATTTTAAATATAAAAATCTGAACAATATCATCAGGGGTTATTTAATGTAAAATTAGGTTAAGATTCTATTAATTTTAAATGCATTTTATAGGAGATATTTTTTATATTTTTGGGATATTATATATTTTTATATTAATTTTATATGATCATATTTTTCATTCAATTTAAATAATTAAATTTTATATAGTTTAATAATTATCATAAATTACTTTTTATTAATGTACTAGTAGAAGTTGAGAAATATTGGACATTTTTACTCCTTACAGCAAATCCAGCTCCACTTCGGCTCCTCAGGCTCAGGCAGAGCGCATTGAGATAGGTCTGCCTGTCCGAGCAGTAATGCGCCTAGTTTTGCCGAACCACATTCATATATGTGTCTAATATTCGGAGTGTGGTGCGACGCCCCCCCCAGAACACCCCCTCGTCTTAGGCGCAGGAGAAAGTGTCGAGTCTTACGAACAATGCGCCTAACACATTCATTAGGTGCATTAGACATCGTAGCCGCTCACTTAGGCGCATTGTACACCAGAAAAAGGGTAAAAAACCCGATCATACATGTCGCCCTATGTCTATGCAGGGGATTTGGATCTCTGTACCAAAAAAAACAAAGCAATAGAGAAGTATCTGGAAATGATTCAGCAGAGAATGTTGGACCCAAATGGCCGGGTCTATTTAGGAGAGATTATCAGCTCTTATTAGCATTCCCCAAGACACTTCATTATTCGAGGAATGTAAATGTTCTACACAAGAAGCTGTTTTTGTTTTCTTGTTTTGATATTGTGATTTTTTTTTTTTTACAAGAATTTCCAAGACCTGTCTAGAAGCGAAAGCCGTGCGAGCCAGGAGGAGACCACACAGCGGGAGAAGCACGACGGGCTCATCCATCACTGTCTTATTTACTAAACAGCGGAATTCTTGATACGAGACCCGATTCCTCCAATGAAGTGTTAGAAGTAAATCTGTATAAGAGGTTGATTTCTTAAAGTGATAACGTGCTACATAAAGTCTCGTGTCAGCAAACCAACCCCAAAAACAACAACCATAACCCTCCATAGATACTACTCACAAAAAGTAAGGGGGTCTTTGGTTTTTGGTTAAAATTTCAGGGTGAACATATTTTAAAAAAATGTTTTTAAATGAACTAAATGAGCCAATCTCTTCCCTTTAGATGCACATGTCCAATGTTTCAGGACTTACTGCACAACTTGCTGGTTTCTTACAAGGAGCTTAATGACAAAATTTCCAACAGGTGTTTGATCCTTGAATTGCCCAATAAATTTTAGGGATCAATTTGAATTGGGATTTAAAGAGTCCTCCTCATCCTGCTGTTCTCATGATGACATCATGAGACCAAGACAACGCCTTACAATTGAGTAACAGTATTTCACCATTGCCAGGCTTCAAGCAGAATGCGCTCAGACGGAAGTGGCCACTGAGCTTAGAGTGTCATCAGCAGGTTGTATCAGAGAGACTGGAAGAGTCACAGAAAGGCAAAGAAGTGGACGTCCTTTGGCTCCATCACAAACTGATGAGCGCTTCATTGTAACCAATGCCCTGCGGACCCGGATGATGAATGCTGCACAACTCCAGGCAGGTTTAAGGGAGGTGAGAGGCGCCAAATGTCACATCAGAACAGTCGTAACCGTTTACATCAGCATGGTCTTAGGAATACTCACATACATGGTGGGCACCAACTGATAGTTACAGATGACACTTGCCACTACCAGCCAGGATCAGAGACAAGTCTTATCCTGGCCATTTAATTCCCACCTCCTCCTGCAACATGATTGCCGGGTGCTGTTCGTTTGCCATGCCAGTAGCCCAAAAAAGGCCGCCATGACTGCCGTGATTGTACTTCTATTATATCCTGCTATGGACAGGATGTAATAGGAGATGAATGAAATCACTATATATTGCAGCTTAGAAGTACTGCAGTATACTGTACAAACAACCGCATATTGAAGCGGGACAAAATGTAAGGTAACAAAACAAAGTGAAAAAAGTTTTTAAAAATGCACTAAGAATTAAAAATAACCAAATAAAAATTCACCCAATAAAAAACAGTAAAGAACACAAAAACTTAATATACCGTAATTGGTATTGTCACATCTGTAAGAGTGCAATCTAATGCAATATCATCTTATTAATCCCATATCGTGAACACTGTAAAAAAAAACAAAAAAAAAAACAGAAATGTTTTTTTTTATCACCCTACCTTCCATGAAAAATGAAATAAAAAGTGATAAAAAAGTTGCGTACGCTACAAATTATAACCAACAGAAACTAGACCTCGCCCCACAGAAAATAAGCCATCACACAGCTCCAGCGACCTAAACACATAAAACTCAACAAGAATTTGATAGCAATAGAATCATACTGACCCGCAGAATAAAGAGGGCATGTCCCTTATTTTGCTTGATGAAGTTGGTGAAAGTTTGGTGAAAACAAACCCCACCAAAAATTGCGCAATTGTGTAATTTTTTTTTTTTCCAATTCCATCCTACAAAGATTTTTTTCGGCTTCCTGATACATCACATGGTGCTTTAAATGGTGCTGTTAAATAGATACAACTCATCCCGCAAAAAAACAGCCCTCATACAGCTATGTTGAATGGAAAATAAAAAAATGACAGCTCTTTTAGGTTGAGTATGAAAAAAAAAAAAAAAATAAAGTGAGAAATAAAAATGGCGCGAACCTGAAGGAGTAAGGGCAAAATAGGAGAAACTCTTTTTGTCCAGTCATGAGTGTGGAATATATGGATAAGTGAGCAAAGGTCAGCCGAGGGGGGCTCTTTTGTTGAACATTCTGTAGGAGGTGTTCACGCTGCCATCATTGCTACTCTTTTTACAGGGTTAGTGATAGATATGAAGGATCCATTAGAATCAATCAAGATCTGTTATGACCTGATGATGATGTTTTTCCCCATTCACTCTCATTGGGTCCATTAGGTTTCTGTTTTTATACTTATCACCCAAATTGGGCTTTTTAATAATTTTTACTCATGCCTCATCATTGGTTGTAGTCTATATCAACATTTTTCCAAATTATATCAATTTATCATAAACTTTGTTTCCTGAATATCAAATAATAGTCCCTTTTGTCCCCTCCTGGATGCACCTCACAAACCGGCTGGCATTCCCCTAGTGATTCCTGCGTTACAGTTTGACCAACAGAAGACCTGACATGAACCTGATGGAAAGAACAGAAGAGAACCTAAGAAAACGAAAGCTCCTGTGCTCTACGCAAAATGACCCAGTGGACTAAGTAGACTTGAGGCTTTCTGTCCTACATAGGATCCCTTTGGGGGCACTTACTGACCTTTTCACGTGCCTTTTCCTTTGAGGTATCATCCATCCATTTTAATTCATCCAAAGTCTCAATAAAAACTTCACGGATCTTATTTATGAGATCACTGATCTGGAACGTTTCAAGAAAAAACATGATATAAAGGCGCATTTCCACAAACAGCTCTATAAATAAATATATAAATCTGCTCTGCCTGCCAAAGTTCACAAATCCCCCAAAAAACAGGACAAGCTAGATATAATCCTACCCCACCCATGAAGTTCCTCATACTGAACAGTAGCTGATTTTCCCCACCCAAGAGTTTCATAACCCCACCCCTGAGTTCAGGACTTTTTTCCAACACTACAACATTAATGCCGTTGATATCGTTCCTTTGTATAGTTGATACACATCCAACTGGTTGGGGTCCGGTTCTCACACCCTTGCTGATCAGGTCATTGTTTACCAGGCACAGATTTGTATTGCCACCCAGTCCCATTCACTACTGCACTTTTATTCAGCTAATATGCAGGGGTGCTGGGAGTCTGTCCCCCCATTTATCTAATATTGATGGCCTATTCTAAGAACAGACCATCAATTTGGTAGTGCTAGGAAAACACATTTAACTAACTCCATGCAGGAGATAACTAAACCTGTCTAGGAGTCCCTTACTCTACCCAGGAGTTACTTAATCCCACCCAGGAGTTAACTTACCTCACATAAAACCCCCAACCCACCCTCCATTCTTCATGAGTGAATCAACTACACAAAAGACTTCCCAAACCCCACCTAGAAGGTAACTAACCCCATAAATGACCTCCCAATCCCCCTTCCTTTCCTCAGGAGTGAAATAACTTCACAAAGGACCTCCCAAACCCCACCCAGGAGTTAATTTACTTCACATAAGACCTCCCAACCCCCTTCCTTTCCTCAGGAGTTAACTAACTACACAAAGGATTTCCAAAACCCCACCCAGGAGTTAGCTAACTCTACATAGGACTTCCCAAAACTGGACCAAAGTGTTTTCTAAACCGAACCAGAAGTAAACTAACTTCACAAAATACTTCCTAAACCCCACCCAGCAGTTATCTAAATCCACCCAGGAGTTATCTAAATCCACCCAGGAGTTAACTAACCCTGTAAATGACCTCTGAACCCCCCTACCTTCCCTCAGGAGTGAACTAACTACACAAAGGACCTCCCAAAACCCACCCAGGAGTTAATTTACCCCACATAAGACCTCCCAACCCCCTTCCTTTCCTCAGGAGTGAACTAACTACACAAAGGACTTCCCAAATCCGATCCAGGAGTTAACTAACCCCGCATAGGACTTCCCAAAACTGGACCGAGGCGTTTTCTAAACCAACCCAGGAGTTAACTAACCTCACAAAATACCTCCTAAACCCCAGACAGGAGTTATCTAAACCCATCCAGGAGTTAACTAACTTCACAAAGGACTTTATAAACCCCACCTCAGAGTTTTCCAAACCCACTCAGGAGTTACCTAAGCCCTTCCAGGAGTTAACTAACTCCACAAAGGAATTCTGTGACTCCACCCAAGAGTTTTCTAACCCGACTCAGGAGTTTCCTAACCCTTCCAGGATTTCTTACCTCCAGACAAAATCCTTCTAGCCACACATTGGAGTTTTCTAACACTATTCACAAATATAATTCATAACTTCTCCTACTTCTTCTAACTCCAAGGTCTTTTTACAGGCTCTATAATGGCTGCTGTATCACAAGTGGAACAACAGCACATTTTGTGTAAATGCTATGCCGTGTATGGTATATGATATATGTACGATGATGTATCTGTGTGTAAGATAATACTGTCTCATATCTTCCATCTTCTGGACAGATGTAATGTCTGTTCTTGTGCAATGACATTTTATACTGTTACATAGCCGGCACCAGGAGTCAAACAGAATTCCTAAAATGCCCGATTTACTGGCCAATAATTCTTGCAATACCCACGAGTTCAAATCCAGCCAAATTGGACCAAAAGCAAAACATAGTCGGCTAATGACAGAACAAGATGATTATCAATTGTAATTTATCAATGTTTTTTTTTAAATGTAACCAAAAGTAACAAAACAAAGAATTAAACACATTGGCCCAGATGTATGGAAAGTGTCCCGTGGAAAGGGTCTTGGGCAGCGCCGCGTCAATCTTCAGTTGATACTTGTTGAGTTGATAATTGTCTCACGACCCTTCATAAACGTGTCCCGTCATAAGACAAACTGCCCGTACACCAAAAAAGTGCTACACTGTGACAGATTTAGTCTTAGCCTCACCACTTTGAAAATGGCCACATGAACTGCAACACTTTTAGCATGAGAGCTACATAAATGTGTTGTATCGTACTAATTGGCAAGGCATGCCCAATGAAGAGCGACGCAGACCAAAGTGTTATTCTTATTGGACGGATTCATTCTTTTTGGTGCAAATGCTTTAGGAATATGTAGGATATGGCGCGTATCATTATTTCTGTCATAACCTACAACAGAAAAAAATGGTGCAGCAACTTCCATACATGTGGGCCACAACCTACAGATCATAGTGGACCACTCACAGAACGGGACTGTCCACCTCCTTGGACACATCATGGAAATTGGTTATAAGCTCAGCCTGATTCCAGACTTGGGGAAGGAACACTACTGACTCCATTTTCTTACATTAGTGATATTTGTGACATAAACTGTTCATAGATGAAAGCATGGTATTGTGAATGTTACATACCATCTTCTTGCTCTCACCAGCAAATGTTTCCTTGACATACATGGCTCCAACAGCGTTCTCCATGTTGGTGTTGACATAGCTAACACACTCCCTCCAACGAGCATCTTCCAATGTGGTCCCATAAAGAGCCTAGACAGAGAACAAGATCACATGAGCCCCAGTGTAACCACCAGATTTTTTTCTCCATAAGCCTTGTACAGATGCTGAGTATTGCACAGTAATTTCAATGGTAGCACCATTTCTAAGTATTTAGTACTGTTGCTATTGAAACCTGTCCCATGCCGGTATTTGATCACGAGGTCCTGTTCACATGGGTTCCTTAGATTTCTCCTACATTCCAAAAAACACATTAAGCTTCTACTGAAATTGGCCAAAGCGTTAGATCTCTAGAGTTTCTTGGTTGACAATGGTTTCTTCTCACACTTCAAAAGGTATAGACCATGGTTCAGCCTGAGAAAGTGACTTATTGCTATGTATTCTAGAATCTACTTAGTCCCAAGGAGCCTCCATACACATTAGGAAGGTTTAATGTATATGGAGGCTGGGGGGGAGGTTCCAAATCTCCTCTGACAGATGATGTTGAGGAAGACAAGGATTGGGCATGTTGAGTTTTAACCCCTACCCTTTTTGTTTTTTTTTTAAAATAAACCCCTCAAGAGTCCTGTAGAAACTTTTGCTACTCCCCCTGTTAAAACAAAATCAAACAAATGGATGAGCCAAAGGTGGATGTATGGGGAAGTCGGGAAGAATAGCTTGCTTGGCCAACACCCATTGCGAGTGTATGGGCACCATTAGACTCAGTGCCATGTCAATGAACTAGATAAGGGTTATGGGACAGAAAAAAAAGTTATCCCCCCCAAAATATTTTGGGTCACAGTGACCTCTCAAGAAGAGGTTATGGGACCTCAAACTCGTAGTCTGCTTCACATAAAGCAATATTTTACATCCCGAAGATGAAAAAGACCAATTAGTATCTACACTAAGCCCTTTTTTGGGGCACTAACTTTTTAAGCCCAAAATTTTTTTCCCATGAGCCTCTGCACACATGAAAAAGGATTTTGCTAAAAATGAATATTGTAATTTACCTTCCGGTAGCTGCCTTGCTCTTTGTACGTCTACTCAGGTCTGACTGGTCAAACACCATTTGCCCAAAACCCAAAATTCTGTAAAGTGCTGAAGAAATAAAAGTTTTGGGGTTTGTTAAGAAAATAACCCCCGGCACTGTGAGGCCCAATTTTAATAAATTTGTGCTCCCCCTTTTTGGGATCCATTGGGTTTCGGGGAATTTTTTCTCGTGGGAAACTGTGACGGGGCCATAGAAATTTGGGGTTTTTGATTTGTAAGTCAAAAATACTTTTTTGCCCTATTCACTGAACGCATACAGTTTCCGCACCTGACATGAAGGTGTGGTAGACCAGGCATTTCTGTCCAATGAATAAAGCGTGTATTTTTGGTAATTAGGGCAAATTCACACTAAATTTGCCACAAACTCACAAACTTTGGCGCGATAAGCGCCAGCATAACGCTTTTTAATGCACCAAACATTTGGGGAATTCTGGGGCCGTTGCACCACATTCTTAGAAGTAGACACATTTATGATTCTTTGACGCCAAACTTTGGCGCAGAAAAGTTAGAACAGTCAGGAACAAGTTCAAGGTGGTGCCTGAGCCAGACATGTGGAATTGGCTCTACACTGCTCTGTATGTATGCCTCAGAAGAACACCGACCACGTAAAGGTGGTGCCTGAGCCAACTTTGGTATTGGGTCTACACGCCCCCGTATGTAGACCTGCGAAGAACACCAGACCAGGGGAAAGGGGGCCTGCGCCAGACTTTTTGGTATTGGTTACCTGTGCCTTTTATGTATACCTCAAAGAAAAAGCCAACCAGGGTAAGGTGGTGCCTGACCAGCTTTGGGATTGGCTCTACACGTACCTGTATTTATAAACCGCAGAAACAACCAACCCGGGTAAAAGGGGGTTTCCTGAGCCAGACATGTGGAATTGGGTCAAAAACTCCTGTATGGGATGACCTGCAAAGAACACCAGAACCCGGTAAAGGGGTCCGACCCAAATTGTGGTATTTGGGTTACACACTCTGATGTTGATTGCAAAGAACAGCCAGACCAGGGGTAAAGTGGTGCCTGACCAGATTTGGGTATTGGGGTTACACCCCCGAAAT